>CAJNDV010031908.1:92065-141496 GCA_905221635.1 Symbiodinium sp. CCMP2456 | reverse complement strand
TGCTACTATAAAAATTAACGCCAGTCTCAATACCAAAGGAAAGTACTAAAACCAATGTTAAAAGCCAACGGCGGCAATCACGAACAGGTTTTAATCAGCAGGCTCACTTGCCAGGAACACACTGTATGCGCGCCGCGGTCTGTCAACGGGGGGGGGGGTGAGCATATATATATATATATTCACGTAGCATCTATATTAATACGCATAAAGATATACGTGCAGACAGGGACATAAATGCCTGCTCATACATATGAATTGGTAAGTGCGATATGGTAAACTATGCTGCATTCTGACATTTTATGCTGGATGACGTCATGCTCTATGATCGAATAATCAAGGTGAAGGAAAGTATGGTGTACGATATTGTATCAGACAATACTACACTATACTATAACTTAGCTGACTACACTATGGCGCATTTTGGTGTGCTATTACAGAAGTAAGTACAACTTTCTTACATTCTATGACATTGAGAAAATGATCCTGCATTTTAACGTGCAACATGCTTTCATCGTGATAGCTTTCTGATATACACTGCACTGCATTACACTAAAACACCATACGACCATACTAAGCTGAGCCATGCCAAACTTTACTCTCCAGTACTACATTATGCTCTATGGCGCTGTACAGTGCTTTATCAACGTGTCATATAGAGTTGTATACCATTCTATGATATTATTGTTGTCTCCAATTCTCATATATTATGGGGCACTCTCTTGCATTACACGACATACTTCCTTTTCCGCTATATCATATCCTACCCACCCACATATACGAATATAAAAATGTAACTATCAATATACTGAATTAACCGTAACTATAAATAAAAAGAAAGATATATATATATATATACACTGTATATGTATACATATATATATATATGTATATATATATGCACACTAAACTGTTTGATATGCTGTATAGGCTGTATAGTATATCTGCATGCATGTTTGATTGGTTGTCTGTGTATGCATGTAATTATGTGTACATGTATATGCCTATGTATGCGCATATGAACGGGTTTGACGTCGAAAAGCAGGTCCTGGATGTTGGTGAACATGGTTTGTGGCGCGACTACCAAGCAACCTCCCCTTCGCGAATTGTTGCTTCAGGTTACAAGATGTGGTTTCCCCTGCAGCCCCTGGCTGGGGCATTTCTAGATTCAATGTAAGGCTACAGGCGCTGACCGATTCGGAACATATGTTAGCGGACTGTGCGAACCCGGCAAGCCTACAACGGCGGAGCCCGCACAAATGACACCGTAAACACCCCCAGGCCCACATATAGACTAATTATATATCGAGACACTTCTAGACCTGTGCATCAGTGTCTACCAGTAAAGTATGCCGATGCAGCGCGGTTTCAGGGCAGGTCAGGCTGCAGCCGATTTACGGCACAATGTTTCTCCAGCGCTAAACATTCAATGCAGCAGCGTGGGCCAACAAGTCCATGCCATCATGGCTACGACAAATCACGAAAGCAAAACTGACTCAGTGGAGGTCCGCGGTCCGAAAGAAATGCCCAACGCTCATCATCTATTTTCGCAGAAAGACTTTTCGCCTGGCCTGTTCGCTGCGGTAAGTGGTTGTAAATGCACGCGGTAGGCCAGTTCACAATTGCGCTTTCTGTACACACCCCAGCTGTTTACAACCACCACTGGTTCGGTGCCTACCATTACAGCTAGTCGCGACTGCTTCTAGCAGTAAACACTTGGGAGACTTTAATTGCAATCAATGGCACAGTGACAGAACAACGCCGCACCTTGCTACTGCAGTGGCCAGACTGGTTCGTACGATGCTCTGTCGCGTGTCACTGTGCGCGGTGCGTCTTGCTGAATGCATTCCCTGCATGGCTCTCTCAATAGGCTCGTAGGTGCGCTGACTGCCACAAGTGCTCAGGCTGGGGGGACAATGCTTGAGATCGAGACCAGACTCGGATGCTTGAACATGCCAGAAGCTCTGGAAGATCATTATCCGAATATTCGGGCCAGGCTGCGGCAACTCCAATAAATCTGAGACCATGCCCGACCAGAATGTCTTGGGAAAATCTGTGCACCGATCCGAAGTGGAGGTATGGCTTCACAGGCTTCAGCAACTCCATGTCAGATATAGGAGGACATCGAGTAAACGACCCAGGACAGGATACGATGGTGAAGCTGCCGGTACGCAGTGTCCTGTGAGGCCATGTACTCAACGTACCCTTCCAGATGGCACCCCCTTGTGGGGCACTGGCTCCCGAGTGGTGACACAAAGGCTCTGGGACGCCAAAGCTCAGGGCTTCAACCCCTTCGAGTCGAAGCTCTTAACATTTCGGAGCGGGGTTTCTGATATCCTTCCGACCCTGGCTGTGTCAACTTTCTTTAGTCTCCATTGGATGCCATGCTCAAACTTAAAGGGCAGCAGTTTTGGTTGACTGAGTTTGGACACGAGGGAATTTGCATGAATGCTGCCACTGCAGGCTTAGAGGCTAGATGTTGCGCTAACCTGGGAACCGTAACATTCAGAATAAGCTGTTGGATGTATATTCTAGCTACTTTAGCTACAAATACGGACACTAAATGGCAATTTTTCAGACCATGACCTTAGAGGCCTACAGCTTCACATGCGAAGCTCAGGTTTGCAGGTTCCAGCTTTGGAACCGCCCCAGCCCCTGACTTGCACACTGCTGACATTACAGCAAATTCGAATCTGAAGAGGGTGTAGCAAAGTAGATGGATCCTGAACTCTTCTAGGGGCCCCGGATTAGACCAGCAACAGCACAAAGAAGCAAGCAGCATCAAAGTGACTGACGGAATCCTTAGCTAATACTCAAAGCAGCATTCAGCTATTGGCAGTTCGGAATTTCACGTCCTTGTCAGGGGGAGGCGGGCGGGGTAAGGATACGTCTCGAAGTGTCAAATTGACATCCAAATAGGGCCTTAACAGTTGGAATAGCGTTTGGGGTACGGAATATACTATAGCATGAATATATTACGGAACCCTAACGAATAGCAATACTGATTACTCCCACCCCGAAAAGTCCCTCTTTCACTTCGCTGCAGCCGCCTCAGCGCGACCTGGCCTTCGCCTTTGGCTTCGCTTTCCTGAGTGTCTCGAATTCCCCATCCTCTGAAAGCATTACTGTATTGGGTTATACTATACGGTAATACTAACCGAAATATAGAGGCGTAGGGGATATGAAAAGTCTAGATGTTGGGCTTTCTTTGATAAGTTTAATAATTTCGAAGCTTCAAGTTGAGGAGTGTCAAGCTTCGGGGCATCAAGAGCTGTAGACCTAATTCACTCACTGCAGAATCTTGTCGTGAGGCCCTCGGATCTTCAAATCCCTGTCATCGGTCGGAATGATTACCAATCATAGCCCCTCGTAGCCCCTGCATAAGTATAAGATAGAATACAGCATACCCGAAAACTGCCCGAAACCATCCTAATCCTCATGATGAAGGCTCCCATATGGGGTTTCCGAAAGAAGGGGACCCTAGTATAGTACCCGAAATAGCAGGGTCCTTATTAAGAGGAGCCCCAAATAAAGTACCCCTTATTGTCGGAAACTCCCATATTGCTTCACTGCCTTTTAAGAAGAGCCCCAGTTGCTGGAGGTGCTTCACCAGATTGCCCGTGCGGGGGTCCACAAAGTTGTGTGCATTTTGTGTGCATCCGCCTGGGAAACGAGTTGTGTATAAGGGTTCTACAAAGGTTTTATACAGGCTCCTTTAAGGCTTTATCACGATTGTACAGAAGCTCGTTGAAGCCTTTCTGGAGACATACCAAAACCCTGAAGTGTTGTTGAGGATTCTGTGTGATTTTGCGGGATGTTCAGCGCTCGGGTCAGGATTGACCGTGTTTCACAGTTCCATTAAAGACTTGTCAGGTGCTTTGCTGGTCGGGGCCAAAGCGAGTAAGGCTTCGCCGTAGTTCTTCATCATCATGGGCTATCGGCCAACTTTCCATGGCATCAACTGATGCGGTATCCATAGCTTCGGGGTTCTAGTTTCGGATCGGCTCCCGGGGATTTCTCATCACAGGAGGGTAGTTTCGGCGCAGCGGGAATCAGTTTCGGGAAGCGGGTTTGTCAGTTTCGGGGGCGAGATGGGCAGTTTCAGTCCGAGTCTTGCAGGCCTGAGCCGCAAACTGACCGTGGCGTGAGACCGAAAGTGACTACGTCCTGACCCGAAACTGTCCGGGACCATGTTCCGAAACTCAGCACCGAAACTGACCTCGAAAACGCTGAAACTCACAACTTTCTAAACCGATGCACGAGGAAACCGTAATGATGCTGCAGGTTGAGGTGCAAGTGTAGGTTTCGGTAAGTACGGCGCCGCAGCCGAAGCAGAACCTTTGCGAGACTTCCCGACTTCCCAATTATAGTGTAGACGTATGGTTTGAAACACAAGGTTCAAGAGCTTAGCTTAGCAGCTGGGGGAGTGTACCCAAACACCACCACGATTCAACACCCTGCTAGTGGTATCTTCGGCTCGATCAGAAGTCTGCCGAAAGCTGTGAACTCAAATGGAAGCCAAGGCAGCTGCCCGACAGTGTCAGAAAAAGCGGTAGTCATCAAGTTGTCAACACTACTGAAGCTTTGCAGCATGACTCATTCAATAAATATCAATGTGGGCATGATAATGCAGAAGCCGACAGAGAGCCCGCCAAAACCACGTTACGCGGCATGAGAAAATGTCATTCGCGCTTCTCCTGATGGCTAGCCATATTCTGCGCAAAGCCCACAAAACTGGCACCCTTTCTGCATGAGTGCCTGTACCTGCGCTTCATCGACCCGTCAAGAATCCGAAGCAGTGCATTTCTAGTGCTGTGCGATAGAACCGTGGCCCGAAGCCGGTGCAGTAGCAGGGGCTGTCGACACAGATTGTCGGAGCCACCCGCGTGTACAGCCGGCCCGAAAGGCAAAGGTTCCGCTAGGCTTGCTCCTTACCGCCCCATACCGGCAGAACAGAATTTATCAACACCATCCAGCAGCTCCGGCAAGGGACTTGCATCCACAGTTGCGGCACATCATCTTGTGGCACTCTTCCACCTGGTCCTGCGAGGAACGGTGCCTGCTTGTCCATGAAACATGGAGTCCGTCTCAGCTTGCATGGCTGCTGCTGTTGCATTTCATGAATGCCCGCTTGAGTGCGACTACATGAAACACCCCAACGCAGCTCCGTCTGGGCGTCCAGATTTTCCTTGGAAGTCGCCATCCCGCCTTAGGGGCAATGCTGCGCTTTTAGCAGGTGCCTGTTATTTGAGGCTCCGTCATACCCTGTCCTGCCCGGCTGAACTGCAGGCATGCTGCACTGGGGGCACTGTCTCGTTCCTGTCTCTTTCATCCACTCCATGAAGCCTGAGAGTATGCAGAAAGGTCACCACCTGCACCTTGGCCTTACTGAGTTTGTACCCTAACACGACCGACGCAGCAAGAATACAGGCCGAGCCCATCCCAGCACCGCCAGAACCAAACCTTCGAACTCCTGGCCCGACCGCCCTGGACTCGACCGAAAGCTGTTCACAGATCTTGCGAATACCATGTAAGCCTCTGTAGCAATGTAGGAGCTTCCCCTGTCCCGTCATGGAGCACGCAGACATCCGACGGAATCAGCGATCGAGAGAGAAACTAGAGTGACTAAAGGCCGTATAAGCCGATTACTAAGATGAAGTTGGTCCTCAGAGCAGATCACCCAAACCGCCAAAAGCGAAGTGGAACCACGCCGAGCGACTCTCGTCGGCGCCTTTTCCGCGCTGTCGCTTCCGGTGCTCCTCGCAAGTCAAGCCTGGCGAACTTGCAGTTCTTGGAGGACTCCGCTTCGAAGTGCTTGGATACCACTGCTCTAGTCATCTGGTCACGGAGCCCCGGCTGAGAATGATGAAGCTTTGACGAGTAACTGATGCCTGATGAGCTACGGCGACGCCATTTTAGGATGACCGGATCACACAGCTTTCTGAACCCTAAACCCCCCACCCCCTCCCACCCCCTCCGCACCTTCGTGATACGGCTGGGCGCCGCACATCCAGCCTGCGACTTTGGGCTGCTCACTCGGATTAACTTTGTGAACCGCATGGAAAGTCAAATCATGTAGAAAGTGTAGGTATGGTAGGTACAGTATGGATGATCGCACTGGGTACACCCAGACCTTTGCAAAAGATGTGAGATCCTTTGTGTCATGCCCCAGGCAAACAGTGCTGCCCATCTTGCTTGTCAAAATCACAAGTAGCCCCACAGCACCTGCAGCCTAGAGCAAGCTCGGAAGTAAAGCTCGAGACAAGAGCAGGATCGTGAGATTATCTCTTGCTGTCCTCAATCTCAATTCCCCGCCGCATGCACTCCGAGTGGCATGCTTCAAGACCGCAAAGTGGGCAGGTGCCCCTCGCAGAGGTCGCATCAGGAAAAGCTTTCTTCATCATGCAGTCGGGAGTTGGACCTGGAGGCACTGCAGGACCGGAGGATTCATTAGGGCACCAGTCCCAGAGATCGCCGAGATGCAAGACATGCCAGCTACGCTCTGAGCATGTAAACTGATCCACAGTTGGGCGGAGCCTTCCATCTAGGAACCCGGCAGGGTCTCACGACGTTGCCCGATGCCGCAGCACGGCGCAGAATGTTGGAGGCATGCAGTCGAAAGACTGTCTTCTTCGGAAGCAGTCCTCGGATTTGAGAAAAATGGAAACAAGGCACTTCGGGAGATGCGGAGCAGGTGTGGGACCCAAGGCCGGTGTGAGGCGGCTTCGCCTTCGTGAGACGGCATGTCGGATGAAGCAAAGCACGGCTTCAGTAGGTGTCGTGGCACGCCAGCTGCTTCGTCAATCATGCATCGAGTCACCCAGGGCTAGGAGATACCACTTGTAAGGTCGGCCAACCGCAAGCATGTACCATGAAACCGCTTGGCGAACGAGTGAAGCAAACCCCATAAGCTCTGGTGTGTCATTATCCCCTGGAAATCACAAAATCTCCAAGCCCGGACTTTGGCGAAAAAATGCCACACCTTCCTTACTCCACCTCTTTAGCGCCGGGTGTCGCAGGAGGTCTTCCTCGGAGATGGCCTTCGCGCAATCCGGGCAGGGGATATCCCCCGAGATGCCAGACTCCAGCCTTGCCTCCCAGGAAGTCGGTGTCTGTTGAGACTCTTGTAGTATACTTGTACAGCGGATGCAAGGGGATATTATTCTACCGCACAGAATCGCGAAAAAGGGGATGCTTCCGCACCTGGTTTCCTCAAGCAACTATTAGCTGTACATACGAACGACCGTCACATCTGCACCTGGTTTCCCTCATAGCTAGCAGTATGAGCATCGTAGAGTGAAAAACAGTATACTGCGCCTGCCATGCTTTGTTCTTCAAATGCCCCGTCTTTGCCAATGACTGCCTTTGTCACTCGGCCTGGGCCTGCAATCCGAGGGGCTGTTGTTATGGTCATGGCAGCAGCTTCGGGTGAAAATGGCTTCATGAGCACTACTACCACTACCACCACCACTACCACTACGACGACTACTAGTGCTGACTACGACAACTACGACTACTACGACGACGACTACTACTACTGACTACGACTACGACGACGGCGACTACTACTACCTAACTCCAATTGAACCGGCTTCAGAGGCGATTCATGTTCCGGGGCTTGGCCTAAAGCCCGACAACCCCAACCCTGGAGCCCTCAACACCAAACCTCAAAACAACATTAATCATTAGTATACTACTTCATGTCCTGCCTGCCTCGATGATTATGCTACGATTTTTGACCATGCTTCGGCTCGAGTCTCCCCAAATGGCTAATTTCGGGCCGAGACCTCTCAAGAAAACGCAGACAAACGAACACTTACGTATCAGAATCAGCCTCCACGAAGTGGTTGATGCAGGATGGACAGTACCAGCCATGGCCACAGCCCAGCATGACCTTTGGCAAGCTGCTACACATAGCATGTGCGGCGATGAGGACTTTTCATGAGGCAAGAAAAGTCTGAGTTGAAAAAGGCCACGAAGACTCGCCACGATGATGAAGACAGGGTCAGGATGACTTCGACTGTCGACTGGCAGAGATCTGACTGCAAAGTAGAAAACAAGATGACAACAACAACTGGTCCCTCAGAACTGTTTCTAATAAATATATTGAGACGATGGAGTTCGGGCAGGAAGCCCTACTCCTAGTGAATATACGTAGCCTGAAGAAACACGATGAAACCTGTTCATATGCTTCTGTTCAATGCTGTTCACATCCCTTCTTGCCCCCGCTCTCCTCGCTTTCGGGTTCATGCCATACCCTTCACGCATCCAAGCGGCGGCTGCGTCTACCCTGCGCTCATCGCAGCATATGAGGCAGGATTCCTCAAGCTGCTTGCAGGGTGTGCGCCGGTCAAACGGTTAGGGCTTGAGGTTGAGCGCGGGTACTTGTAGAATTTGCGCCTTGTAGGATATCATCTAAGTCGTAATTACTGCTTCGGCAAAACGTTGGGACCTCATCCTGAGGCAGACCTTGGCCTTTATAGTTTCTCAGATGCGGACTTTCAGGACGAGGCTCGCAGTATGGGCAGCTCAAGCCATCTGAACAACTAGTGTGTGAAAAAACACGTCCAAAAGTTGAACCGAAATCGTTGGGCGCCAGGACTCGGCATCCGAGTTGAAACGAAGGATTCCCGCTCGGGTCATCTTTGCCTCGATGCTGGAGTGCGGCAAAAACATGGTGTTGTTGATGGTGTTTCGGCTTAGGCTGGCTGGGACAAGTCTGAACACAGGTGGGTGTGTGCAGCAGTCCTTTGCTCTCCGTGTCACTACTGCCGATCCCTTCGATGAACAACTCTTCTTGACTTGCCACTTGCCCAGCTTCCCACCGCTGAAAGCTTGACCACGCCCGGCCAAGGTCTGGCAGCTCCGAAGACCCAAACTTCCTGGAATGCCCAAAGAAGGCATGCCCTTGCCTCGTGCTCTTCGAGGTCCTTCCGGGCCTGGCTGACCGCCTCATCACCACAGACTTCTGCAGATTCGCAGGTCTTTGCACTCCCTGCCTGCCTCTAAGCAAGCTCATGGAACAACACAACTTGATCCAAACAAACGAACCATCATAATCACATCGTAGTATGTGTCTGATGTTGTAGATTGTACGTTGTTATTGTATGTGTGCTCATACATGAGTATATGCAGCATACTAAGTCGCTATGAACAAGCAAGCGCTCCTCCTCCGCTGCTTCGTGTGCGGCCTCCTTGGCCCTCCGTGCCGCCTCTGCCTGCTGCAGCTCCTGTGGAAAGCAATGATTATATCATACTACAATCATAATAATATGATAAGAAGAATAAGAATATAGTAATAATAAGAAGAATAACACCTATCCAGGAAATAAGTTAACTTGGTTCACACTGGCATGGAATGCCAAGTTGTCAGGTGTTTCTGTCCCTCTCCCATCAGAATCACTGACTGCCGCACTGCTGTCAACTTGGTGACTGCGAATAGAGAGCTACACTTATCATTGTGATATCCAGATATCCGTACAACTTGGTGGTATGCTTGTGTTTAATACACGCTGAGGGTCATGAGCTTGCACCAAGAACTGTGGCATACTGTGGCCGGCCTGCGGAGGCCAAGAATTCAAACCACCCACAAGCAGGCAGAACAGCGTCCATCATTCTCCAACCCAGGAAACCTCCCCGGAGATCAATCGCCTAGTTGTGGTTTGCGGGTCCTCGGCTCTGGAACGAGCATCGCTGGCACAACTATCGACGACCTGTTGCGTGGCGCGGCCACAACCCTGTTGCCGCTCAATGTTGCCCACACGCACTCCAAGAAATTATCTACTTAGAATCTACTTAGCTCTGCTGACGATCCAGCCCTGGCGCAGCAAACTTAAGCCCCTGCAAAGCATCACAGCGCGCCCAAGACCCTGCAGCCCACCTTCTGACATCGCTGCAGCTCAATGCGGCACGTCTCTGACAGATGTCGCCCTCGGAAGCATGAGGCCGGCAGACTTCCTTTGGTCTTGGCCCACTTGAGTTGAGATCGTCCAGCCCCCGAACTAGCACAAATCGGTACTCCACACACAAGCATCCAAGGTTCCGAGTGCGAAGGTTTCCAGAAAACCAGGTTATGGGGGTCTGTGTGCTTTGCTGGTCCTGGGCACGTTCTTGCCACCTCTTTGTCTTTGCCGCCGAATCGTGCAAAGCACGATGGCCGTTCGGACAGGGTCTACTTCTTTGCCTCGCGGTCCGCTAAGGTCCCAGCTTCCTTTGAGCTGTGCGGCCAGTGTCTCCTTGCATCGTTCGGGATTTCCCTTCATTCACGAATTTCAGAGCCGCGCCTGAGCCGATCTACAAGATTAGCTGCTTTGCAAAATCTGGTCCTGGATCAGGGTCAGGATTTTCTTATCCTTCGCGGTGCGCTTGGCCTTCTTCTTGACCATGATCTCAGGTAGCCTCAATCTTTTCCAGCGGCTCTTCGAAACTGTGATGGGTTGGACTATGGAGTTGCGACCCTCAAACTCGAAACTGCCATACCCCAAGTTCCGCAGGAACAGCCTGGACATTCGCATCACAAAATCATCTCTGTTCGCACGACTTGTACTGTTGCAAGTAGTGCGGCATGGTCAGTCGTGGCTGAGCAAAGGAAGACATCGCTCTTCTGCCCTGCCCTGGACCTTTGGAGCTCAAGGACAGAGTCCGGTGGTCAGCGAGTGTACTGCCAGATACCGGCCAGCACAGCAAGCCGGCAGGACATTATACCGAACTGCACCCCCCCCCCCCCGGCTTTGCAATCGGAGCCACCATTAAGCTTTGTTCCAAGTGGCCCCTGGAGCTGTGCCTCGTCAAGTCCATATGGTTTCAAAGCCGTCCGAAGGGCCTCTGCGACTTTCGCAGGATTTCAAAACTAAGAGCTTACAGGCTTGCAGGGTTGATCTGTGTTTGAGGTTCGGTTTGCTTCCGACCATTTCCCGATCGGCATCACGACCAAAGGATAGCACAACTTAATTCGGGGTTCAAGCTGAGAATGTGGGCAAGTGAAGTGCGCAGATGCTCTCAGTCGGCCTTGAGCTCGGGCACCTAGCAGATCGTTCCGCTAACCAGCTACTGAAACAGACATGCGGCCAGCGCAGACATTGATAACATGGTATCCCCCTCTCTCCCACCCCATCGATGCCCCGAAACTGCCTTGATCTTGGTCTTGGCCTTGTCGGACGGATTTTCGAAGAGCTCCTCACTTGGTGTGGGTACCGAACTTGGCCGGAGGTTCTAGAATCCAGAATCCTGCAGGTGTGCAAGAGGGCCTTTCACTAGCATATTATCACACACGCATAATGTCCTCAGAACAACTGTAAATACTATAACAACCATGATACTACCAGTAGCAACAACACCTTGCGGCTCCTCGAAGCTCTGCTTCACTCTCTGAACTTTGCCGACCTCCTCGTCCTTACTCGGCACGGAATTGGAACTGCACGTGACGGCTGGTCCACAGTATGAGTCCTTCATCAAAACAACCCACCCCGAAAAGCTGCCAAAACTTATCAAGAAAGAACCCACGGACATTCAATGAAAACACCTGCTTCGACCCATTGAGGCGGACCATGTTTGTCACTGCAGTCTTTGCACTGTGCAGCCGTTCGGCAGCTTACACAGCGAGCACACCCTTCCATGTAGGCCCTCGAACGTGGCGGAGACAAGTAACGGATAAGCATTTCGGTCGATCGAAGCCAAAACGGGAAAGGGTTTGGGGTTCTGTTCTTCAGGCGTGAAGCCGTAAGCTGCCTAAACCCGACGACGGCATTATGCCCAGTGCGTCCCAAGTTGCCCCAGCCGTGCTGTTTTTCTCCTCTTTATCCTTCATTCTAGCAGCTTAAAGCCTTAAAGCTTGCGAGCCGGGCTGCGCAAGCCTTCAAGGCATCCTGGGCCTTCGCGACGGCCTCTTCTGCCTGGCCATAGACATCGTCCTATAAAGGAGGAGGGTGGCGGAGAGTGCGGCGTCCTGAGCCACGCCCCCAGCACTTAGACTTAGACCCTTTCAAAGTCCGGAGCATCCTCTGACGACCCATGCGCCTTCTGAGTCACTGGCTGTGCGGCCTGGGCCCTGCTCTCCATCTGCACGACGAAGGCTTTGTGTGCCTGCAGGGGTTCATGCGCTTAGTTTAAACTTCCAGCATTGCAGGATTCCGGGAGAGAAGAAGAAAGTACATGTGCAACGCAAACACCGAAGCTCAAGCACTGGCTGGCGGACATCCTCACTATGACATTATGTGTATGGACTGCATAGATCTGCCGCGTGTCATTTGGGCCTCCACGGCTTCCGCCTCTTCGGCCTTTTTGCGAAGTAGAGCCGCTGATGCGTCTGCCAGTGCCCTCCGCAGCTCGTGCTGCTGGGCCTCTCGGACTTTTTGAGCAGCACATTTATTTGCTGGGTCGTCATGAGCGCAGAATCGGAGCTGAGGCTTTTGCCCTCCAGCATTGCTAGCAACAGATCACGCGCTGGTGTTGTTTTTTCGCCCTACACAGACTGTAGACGATATCCTCTCGATGTCAGCCGTAGCATTTTCACAGGGGAGAGGCGAGCAGGCGAATTCGGAAGCTTAACGCTGGAACCTGCCGGCTAATCAACCCTCTCAGCTGGAACAACAGCAACGATAGTACTGCACAGAGCATCAACTTTGCAGGGCACCCGTAGGCACACCTCCGCTGTTTCGGCCGGGAACGTGTTCTCCACACGGAACTGGCCGCCCTCTACAACCTCAAATCCAATGCTCGCTTGGACACAACGAACTCTGCTCGGTACTTGCTGATTGACGAAGCCCTGTCCAAAGCACACCACATCGCCGCGGAACGAGAACGACTGTGCTGGAAGAGCTCGAGGTGGCTGCGCTGGCGACCTTCATCACAGGAGGCGGCTAGATGATATCCACGCATGCCGACACCTTCTGATTCCGCACATCTCTGGCTGGGATAAGGCCGCTGAGGGGTTTGGGGGTTCTACGCTCTCACAACTTGGACAGGCTTAACTAGAAGGGTCTTACACTCTCACAACTCGGACAAGCCAGGCTAATTAGAAGGGTTTTAGGGTTTTTTTGCTTCGGGACTCCATGATTTGCCCGGGGCACAGGCGCTTTGCTTTCAGCAGCCATGCCAAGAAAACAACCACCCGATTCGATCATTACGAACGAGGCGACACAGGCCGACGGCCGACACAACATACATATTTTAGCACACAGCTGCTGGGCAGCTCTACATGACACAGGCGTGAGACCGTCAGACTCAGACGCGACAGAATATACAAGCGGAGATGGTGATCACGTGGATGGAAGCACATACAACTCAGGCCCTATCGCCAGTACTGGGGACTGCCACTGTCGCGGTAGAACTTCAAGGGTGACGACGAAGTCATCAGTAACAAGCGGTGGACTCAATAAGTACGTTAGGTAGCAAGTATAGAGTTGTACATGTCCGAAAGGCTGTTTCAATGGATCCCGAACACGGCCTGAGGTGGTGCACTTGAGTCTGCTGGGGCAGATTGGCTTGAGCTCGTGCTCTTCTTCGAGGCCTCCGCCTCAGGATGCGTGGTATAGAAGTCTCAAGTCAAAATGTCCGGAAAATGCAGGATTGGTCAAGGAGCCAACAAGGTTTGGAGTGTCGGTACCGAGTAAAAAGACAACACCGGCAAAGCGATGCGGAATGCGCCTCTGCCATGGGCACGTCAGCCGTCGGCGGTAGGCTTACCTCCACACTTTACAGGCGGGACTTGAGAGGCACCCTGTCGCTCTGAAAACCAGGGAAGCATGGGGAAGCCGCATCTTTCCGAGAGTCCGAAGCCCAGCTACCGGGTCCTCAACCTCAAGCTTCAAGCTCAAAGGGAGGAAATCGACTTTGGCGCAGTTCGGCGTTCATGGACGTTTTCAGGAAGGCCTTGACCGGAGACGGTGGGCGAACCTTCTCTGCGGCTTCCGGTGCTGCTTCCTGCAGAGGAGGACCTCTGATCTCGTGGATCCGACGACGCGATGACTTTAGCTGCACATGGTTGGCTTCCCCCCAGACTCCTTGAAAGACCCGGTGAACCTAAAGGCTCCTTCCTGTGAATCCTGTCCCCGATCGTGACACTTTGCGCCGGTGATCCCACAGCCGCATGCTGGAAGCTAGTCGAAACAGTGAACCTTGCGCTCAGGCGTGAATCCTTACACCAAGCGCGGCACATGCTCTGAACCTGAACCCTATCTTGCCAGTGAGAATCCCGTTGCAGCGCTCTGATCGGCTTCTGGCAGGCCAGCACTGGCCTGAAGTGAATTCTCATGTCGCATCAAGTGATCTTACGAAAAGTTGCATCCTGAGGGCTGCAGGTTTACCTCCGGAACAAACAGCCGGACACACGCCACTAATTCCATCATCCGGACGTGTCTGGCAAGGAAAAGCGAAGCTAGCTTCGACGAGCATGCTGGGATCTGGGTCTCGAGACCAGCAAATGCCTGAAGCGCCACAAGCCCGAAACCCAAACCAGGTCCCTCCCTCGACCCCCCATCCTACCCAGAAGCGAACCTAGCTCCGAGTGGGGATCTGGACACGCCTGGATCGCCGAGACTTCAGCATCCGGCTGCGGCTGCTGTGTCGTCGCGGCTGAAGCCTGCGAGTCCTCCAAAGATGTCGGAATCAGCCCAGCCCTGCGATGACTGGTGTCTACAGCCCTGAATCGTCTTGGGTGGCAAGGGTCACACCGCCTCAGCCCCGATTGAGGAAGGCAACCGCCCTCTCCCAGCCTTATTGGAGGGGACGACACTTTGCACACTTTCCACCGAACACCCTGACTTGGTGCGCCTCTGTTGGCTCCGTCTTGGGCCGCTTCCTCAGCTGCCGATGCAGCAGAGCTGAGGGGCTTGAGAGTATAATTTGGGGATGCGACTTATTCAGTATGGGAGCAGGTGCTCCGTGGGCTGTGCAAGCATTGGGAGCGTATAGCTTCAGTCCAAGCTACTTCAATATCCTTGCCTTTCTTCTGACGGATGGCCCCTGTTGCTTCTATGCATCTGCCAGTCAAGGATGATCGACGAGCGAAACTCGAATTGAAAAAACGGTGCTGAGGTGTGGAAGCAAGACGCTTGCTTCCCTGGCAGAGGCAGAATGACTGGCCTACAGCACCAGCGGATTTGTGGCCAAAGAGCACTTCGTACCCTTCTTGCTCCAAGTGCTTCTCCAAGGCCTCTACCATGTCCTGTGTGCAAGGAGCACATGTTCGCAGCAAACCGACTTTACCACGCACTACTCGTCAATCGACTCCAATCTTTGCGTCCTGTTTGGTCTCTCGGATTGAGATGCCTAGCTGCTCGCACAGGCTGCGCAGCTTGAACACGAGGAGATTCTCCTGGAACTGTGCTTCCTGTTTCCTCTCCGGGTTCCACCGATGCCTACTGCCACAAGGGCACTTATTAGTCGTCTCAGCCCGCGTGAACCTTCCGAGCCTGCGAAAACGTGATGGAATGAATGCATGCTCAAAGGCACAGCAGCATCCACAACTACAGTCATTCGCGGACAAGGTTAGCGCTGTCCCTACCAACCGATGTATCATGATGTCTCTATTTCACACCGAGTTGTGGAGCTTGAGGATCACTTCGGCCAGACAGTTTACCCAAGATCCCTAATCCACATGTTCCGGGCACTGAAGACCAGGACCAGTTTTGCAAACTCTCTAATTCATTCTGCTGTTTAGAGTCTGGAACATGCTAGGTAGCAAAAAAACATGCGCACATCCTCATCGTCATGTTTGGCTGAAACGTCAAGAGGCCTCTTGGCTCCGCCTCCGCTTTGCCTCATCTCCCGCCTGGCGCTGAGCCTCGCGACACGACTGGCAGTCTCGAGTTCGCGATCTTTTCTCAACTTCAAGCTCATGTCTGTGAACGTCTCAGCATTGTGGGGAATCCTGCAAGCTTTCGCGATGCGTTCACAAAGAGCGCCTTGTTCGTGTCAGGCACCTCAACCCTTTTAAAGACACCCATTACCTCAAGCCGCAGGAGCGCCTCGCCCCGAAGGACTTCTTCCTGCCATCCCCGCTCTGCCTGGGCAGGGCTCTGGCCGACTGGTGGCGAAAAGGTGAAGGGTTTATCGCCCCTTTGCCTCACATAGGACTGTAGAAAGCAGCCCACTAATATCACTCATTATCCATATCCAGGAATTATCCATATATCCATTAAGTATATTCATATATCCATTAAGTGTTCATATATCCAGGAATTATCCACATATTACCCATTATAAGTATTCAGCGTCTTCGGCCTCCGCTGCCTCTCCCTGGCACTTTCGGAAGGTCTCCTGCCGCGCTTCGGCCTGGCCGTGGGCTTTGAACTCCCGGAGAATGCTACCTAATTCCATAGAGTTTAAAGATTTATAGGCATCTATAGGGTTTTTTTGGGTTTAAGTTTAGGGTTTAGGGACCTGATTCCATAGTTTATAGATTTATAGGCATTTAGAGGGTTGACACTCTCACAACTCGGACAAGCCAGGCGAGGATTCATAGGCGCAGAAGTCGGCGTGATACATTGACGGGGGGATGCCTAGTTTATAGGGTTTGGGGCTTGGGGTTTGTAGTCCTTGAGCTCCCGAACTCAGTTCTGCAACAGACACAACCCTGAACTAGACAGGCCTCCCGCTTCGCGGTGGCCGCGAGGGCCTCGGCTTCCTCCGCACGGCGCCGGGCCTGCAGAACCGAGTCATCTTCACCCGCTTCTCTTCATAGTAATCGTATACGACCCTGACGTCGAAGGCGATTTCAGGTCTCGGACAACGCTCGGACTTTGAAGTTGAAAATTCGGAGGGTATAGCTTCCCTGATGTCACCTCGTCCCAATCCTGCAAGGGGCGGTCGTGGGTCCACCAACATATCACGCAAATTCCCAAAATTATGCAGAACGGCACGAGATGAAGCACCACACACCTAATATCGTAGCCACAGCCCATTTAGTCACTAGAATGCAGGATGTAAAACAACAGCGATCTCTGTGTGCATAACATGTGATGATGCTATATGTCTTCGTATGTCTCGATGACATTTTTCGGGGACAATGTAGACAGAAAGGTGTATCCTATTCATGCTGCACATGGCAATCGACCAGTCAACCAAATCAAATCATGTACTTCCAGAGCCCTCTAATCATCCTCCACCACGAAGCCCAGCAATGTGCCTCATGCCTTTTGTCACTGTCAAACCCGCCTCGGCCGCGCGCTCAGTGGCTTCGGCGGCGCGCGCCACCGATTCCTCCACCGCAAGCTGCGCAGCAGCAGCAGACCTTAACATATGGGCTGTTCTGATATGGCCAACCAGGAGAGGGATGCAATCATCAACCATGACTGTCCACCTTTTGCAGGCCCGGTCTTAAAGTTTAATCCGATGTTTTTCCATTCAGGTGAGCCAACTATCTCCAAGGGCTGCGTGACAGGCTATCGCTGGTCCCGAGGAAAAAATGGTACTGCCAAGTTTTTGGTGCGAGCCCAATCACGGAACTTCTGCCTGCCCGATTCTGACGCAATTTTTCACGGAGCAGGAAAGATTCATCAGCCAAACCCCGATTTTCACCGTCGTGCTCTGTACGTCTTGGGTCCACCCTGGTTGCCGTGGTCGTGCCATGCCATTGGGTCAAGTCGGGGAAGTAAACGTCAAACGTCAACATTTCTTTGACCAGGATGACCGTTTGAATGGACGTTTTTGATTTTCATTCCGACCATCGTGGCCCAGCCAATGCTTGCTTTCCAGATGGAGCGGCATCTGCAGTTTTCAAGGAGTTTTCTTCAAGTGCCGGTGGTGGTGCCAGCTTGGTTCACATGTTAGATTAAGTCGCAACTTTGCCTAGTTAAAGACATGCCAATGTGCACCACTAGCAAAGTATGGCGCATTGTTGGTGTGGAGCCTGGCACTGTCACCGAGCCTGACTTTGGCGCACAAATTCTTCTAATTGCAAAGATCCGTCGCCATTGGCGTCAGCACCTGCTACTAGACCGTCCGCGGATTTCTCGTCCTAATCATCTGGATCCAGCAGCAGGTTCAACGCTTCAATCAATTCGTCTCTGCTGATAGACCTGTTGCCCTCAGCATGAAATCTTTCCAGCACAGCTTCATGCTCGGGCTTTTTCCGGGACCAACCCTGGTGGTGCAACCGCTTGGTCGTGTAAAGTTCAAGCCGATGGCATTCTGCCGTCTAATCCAGAGTGAGGCACGCAGCGGCCTTCGCATGGGCAGACTCCCAAGTCTGCAGCTCTCTCTTTGCGGCCTGTCCCATGACTGCTAATTTAGAGGGCCGATTTGCATAGCTGTCAGCTCTAGGTTACGGCAACTGACGTCAGGTTCGGGTTGGGCCAGCTGTGGCGATTCTGTGCCTGGCATTCTTACCTCTGCAGGTGGCCGACAAGCTTCGTCTAGTAGCGCAACTTTTCCGAAACGAAACATTCTCATCCAGGTACACCCAACGACCTTGAAGACAAACTCGGGAAGGCTGAAGCAGGGGGCCTCTGCATCCTCTGCCTCTTTCCGGAGGGCAGCCTCCACTGATTGCGTGTGCAGAAAAGCGGTCTCCACAACTTCCTGCAGGATTTCAAGGGATGGACGGGCGGATGGTAGTCAAGAGGGGGCACAAACAGATTCAACATTCAACACATTGCCATACCTTGTGTGCTGCAACTTGTGCACTGGGTTGCGTGTGTTCACGGAAGACGACTTTTTTGGGCCTGGCACCTGTAAAGAAACTGCAGACTGTTCCATCTCTTCAAGCTGGCTGCCACTTTCAGATGCCGTCCTGCGCTCTCACCCGCACAGCTGCCAACTCGGCCTCTTCGGACAGAGAAGTGCACTTTCTACCAGGTCACAGCCGGCCTTCCAACTCCTAAAGTTGTGCCCGCACAGACCATGATTAGAGAAACGCCTTCAGCCTCTGAGCCCTGAAGCCCTCAACTAGGCAGACTATAAGGTGTATGCCGGTATGCCATTCATCGCCGGCCTTTCCGAGCCGCTTCCTGGTCGGCTCGGTGAAAGCCGCTTTGTGACAGATGCGCTTCCTCGGCTCCTGGGGACACTTCGCAACCTCCCTCAGCCCACCCTTGTCAATGGCCTGTCCCGAACCAACTGCGACGCAACCACGAGTGTCATACAGATCATTGGAAATTGCGGTGTCCCGTCTCCGCCTCCTCCGAAGCCTTCTTGGCCTTCCCTTTCGCCTTGGGCGCGGGAGGCTGGCCACGGCGCTTCATCGGCGCTGTTGGGCTCGAAGCTCCAAGAGATCGGAAGTCTTGATTTCTTTTGGCTGAGCTGGGCATGGGTAAACGAAGTGGGGTGCTGAGGCTCGAGAGCTGAAGAGCATCTTATCCTTTCGGCTATTTTGAGTTGTGGGTGCCCTGGCGATGCGGGCGCCCCGCGTGGTGTCCCATAGGCTTGTTGGTTGCATTTGGTGCGCTCGATGCTTGCGGCTGCGGACAGGTGCACCCCTGCTGTTTCGAGCTGGGAAGTTGGTCCGAAGCATCACAAAAAATCGCAAGTCGTCAGGGGCATGCTAGTGTCAAGAAAACTGTCTTGCTGTTTTCACAAGACCCTTTCAACTGGGTTTGGTGATCGCCCTGGGGGCCCATGTAGGGCCTGCCATTCAGCCAGCATGAGATGACGATTGATTTCGGAAGGAAAGGCCGGGGACATTCAGGCCATGCTGGACTCAAAGGTCCTTTCAACTAAGCACACTTGGCTCAACCCCAGACCAGTCCCTACATGCGCACAACTGACATGCCACTTGCTTTTTCGGCCTCGCATCTGAAACGCTTGAGCTTCGTGTCAGCTCTTCCACCAAGCGGTGCATGTGCGAGCTCAAACTGGGATCGCGCATGAGGGGATGACATCTTCGGAAGACCTGCGCCACGGAATCTGCCAGAATCTACGTCTAGAACCGAAGGTCGATGAGACTCATTCCTACCCATCCATGACCTCCCCGGAACTTCCAGGAGGCCGGCAGCCAGGGGTCAGCGATGCACCAACACCTGCCAGTTTGGTACTGTTGCGAAGTCGCTCCGGGTCGAGAAGGCCGGGCACACGCACTTCCGACCACGTGAACTCTGTGGGTGTGAAGTACATCTAGCGCCAGCCACCCAACACCCAAAACCCAAAGCAACCCTAACAGACTCTCGGGTTAAGTCTCAAGCGAGCGCATAGTGTGATATGGTGTGATCCGATCACCGAGTCAGAATACCACTGTCCAGTCGCTTGGAAAGCAGGTAGCATCATTGCGGGGTTCACCCTTGACCGAAACAAGCAGGCGACGGCCAGATCTTCGCCGACAGGCTCAGCCCCACCATCAAGAGCCCCAAAAACCCAAAAGCTTCATCATTTGGGGGAGACTCGAGGTGCTTCGTAGCTTCGGCCCGGCGGCGGCAGAATTCGTGGGGAAGCAGCGCCATGGAGTCCCAGTCCGAGAGGCTCGTCCTGAGTCTTAGGCTTTTGTCTTCTTCTGTTCATGGTTTCGGGCTGATCCGCAGTTGCCTGCTCAGAAACTGCGGCCAAAACCGTAAAGCAATCTAAGTTTTGCGTGCATACAGAAATCAACGAGCGAACCACCACCCAGCTCCCTCTGCGAGGCTCCATGGTGGTGTCTGTCCAGGGATCAGCTCCTGCTGTCGGCGTTTTCGCTTCAGGGGAAGCTGAGCTGCCGGAAATTCTGATTCTCAATACTCCAGCATAGGTGCGAGGGTGTGACTAAGTCCATGCTATACAGACAGTGTGGCCAATCTACACACTCCGCCTGGTCGAATCAGAGCCTCTTCTTGCATTCATCTTCTTCTTCCCAACCTCTAAAACCCTCTGCCTGTCCCGATCTCCCCAGAACCCAGGGCTATCTATCCAGGGCTCCTGTAAGAGGTGGCCCTTTTGGGCAGTGATCGTCTGAGCCACAAGCAGCCGGCCCGCATGCCGCGCCATCCTCGCTGTCCCATTCGGCTTTTGTTTCGATTGACCGGCGCCACTTCACCAAAGGACGCCGCAAAAGGGAACCCAACCCGGGCAAGCTGCAGCTGCTGCTTCTGCTGACACTCATACATACACATACGCATACACATACAAGTATACATACACATACATACACAATATATATATATATATACACACGTATACATAATATTATATATATATATATGTATGTATGTATGTATGTATGTATGTATGTATGTATGTATGTATGTATGTATGTATGTGAACACATGTACATATACACAAATACACAATACATATACATGCTCGAAGAACTTAAAAAATATCCTCACCGGTGGCCTGCCCCCGCAGCATCATGCATGCTCAGAGCTACGATGAACATATTTCGAAAACGAATGTCTGCATGGCACATGCCGTCAAGCGTAGTTTAGCAAGCCCTCTCCTCAAAGCCTGGTCAGGTGACCACGCACTGGCGAATTCGGAGGAGAACATGTCCATCAAGAACCTCGACACATGAGAGCTAGCGACAGGAATCGGCATCCCACTAAAACAGATCAGGGGAGCAGGGTGAGAACCAGGGCTAAGATACCCTCCACACTGTAAGCCCGTCGTGAACAGCTACATGCACTATGCCTTGTCCTTCTCTCAGGCTACCTGCTTGAAGTCGAGGCTCAGAAGGGTGATTGGGGATTCGCAGGCACCAGCAAGGTCCGGGAGCAAGTCTTCAGGCCCGGCGGCCGGGAAATCTACTTGGCTCGACCAGGTCGGTTGGGTCTCCTGCAGCTTCCTCCGCACCTCCGCGTAGAGCCAGGAGGACGCGAGCCAGCCCTCTCCATAGTGGAAGGAAGCGATCCCATCACCTCGATATCCCGTCGGGCAGATGTCGTTGGGAAATGAAAGATGCTCAAGATCATCAACCAGTTCAAGCGCATCTGCACATCTGGACTCTACAAGGCTCACCGGTGATGTTACTTTTTGCATCAGCTACAGAGGCCAAAGACAAAGTTCAAGTCTTGTCGCCAGGGAGGCGGCCCTGGCTTCCCAAACCAGACCGCGTGGAGTGGCGCAGCCGCCGCCGGTCTTCGCACGGCACAATTCTCGGCGTGTTCCAACCGTCCCGCACCGCTCCATCCTAACACAGGGAGATTCTCAGGCTCAGGCTCGGGGACTCGGGGAGCTGGGCTTGGAGAAACAGACAAAGCCCTCCCGTCTCAGTCCTGATACCCGGACAATATGTGCAAGTAGACAGAGGCTGCCTCATCCGACAGAGCTTGCCGGGTCTCTTCTCGCATAGCTGCCGACACTGGGCGCAAGAGAAACTTCTCCTGGTTTCGGAAAGTCAGCTGGCCAGCATCGCACTCGAATTCGGCCACGCTTCGTGCAAAGAGTCGGGAAATGAACTCTTGTGGTGTGCTCGAAAGCAAGATAAGCTCACAAAGCATCTTGCCCCACAAGATTGCACAAGGATTCATGTCAAAGAAGTGTAGACGCCTGGGATTCACAGCTGTGAGTAGATTGAGCGCGGTCATCGACCCCGCCACGCTAACCAAACGGTCAACGTCAACGAGACGAGCCCGCAGAAGGCTCAAGACAATGTGGAGCATCTCTCCGGGTGGATCCTCAACTAGCGCGGCACAACATGCGTCAACACTTTGGAGGGCAAGCAATGCTTCTGGCATGCACTTCTTAGCAAAGGATCATTGAAGGCCATGTAGCAGTCAGCCCAACCTTGGAAAGGCCAGGAGACCTCCCTCCAGCCCGGCAGTCCAGCGGCAGAGCCAGAGCTCTCCAAACGACCCTGCGAGATCCAGCCCTGATGCCAGGCTCGCGGAGCTCTTCGACGGGCCACGGCCCCATGCGCCCGGCGAGCCAGCATGACCGCCACTGGAAGTGTGCTAGAGCCAGGCCGCACAAAATCAGCATTCCGGTGCCTCTCGGCTTCATGATTGCAACGGCAAGCGATGCAACCTCTCACATCAAACCTGACCCTCTCTGTCAGAGTCCCTCTGCCGATGACTTTGACAGCAGTCCCGAAACTGCAGAAGCTGGAAACATGCTGGACCTACAGTAGTTGTAAGTAAGAACAGCCATAACGCACCGCCTGCATCAGGATTTTGTATTTCCCAACCACGGGACCCTGCAGCGGACAACCCGAACCCACTTAACCCTGAAAGCCCGAAACCATGATTTTCCCTGCCTAGTAGAACTCTTTCAACTTGGCGCGTGCCTGGTGGCCAGCGAGTGTATCTTGCAAACCCAGACATTCAACACCACTTCCGAAACGCCTCAGAAGCGCAAGCCCTGCCCCCAGAAACCTTGCAAAGGACACCTAAACCCGTTCAAGTGGGAGAAAAAACTCTCCGCTCCCTCATGCTCTCTACAGAAATGGCGCTAGGCGCTAGCGTTTGTCTGCCACGAGACTTCGAAGCCGGCCATCGAGAACACCAAATCCCAGTCGCTCCAGACCCTGACTAGATGCACGGACGTCCATGTGTACCTTTCGAAGCACAAGAGCGCGGGCAGGTGCAATTCCATCCCCGCCCTTACACCCACAACTGGCAAGCTTTCCGATACACTGAACCATAGGAACAAATCTGTGACACAATCCAGGAATTCTGGTCAGAGGGAGTCCTCAAAAAAGGAAAGACATGAAAAGAGCCTGACCAGGCCTCTGCGGCTAAGCCTTTGAGCCGCAGCGCCTTGAAAAAGCTGTGCAGTGCTTGGCTGGGAGGGTGTTGCCGGTTGACTCCGAAATATCCAATGCAAGCTGCTGTCCCGGAAGACAGAACCGAGGGGATGAACTTCAGGATTCGGAAATCAGGGCTGCTGGAGCCCCAAGTCTGCTCACAATGATGTCCACGACGCCCGCGTGGCTGAAAGATAGGAATTGCACAGCTCCGCTTGTTTCTTGTCGTGCTTCCACTCTGCGTGCTGGGGTCCCCCTCTACTGGTGAGAGGTGGGGGAGCTGGAGCCTGACGTAGCCTGATACTGCCTTATACTGGTCTCTGACGCTTGGACTTCCGAGCAGTCAGGACACCAGGAGCTCCTTCGCCGGTTTGCAAAAGCTCCGACTCTGCACTATCACATGCTCGTTTGCCTCTGTACATGGTGGGCTCGGCATGGCGACAAGCCTCGGGTCTTCAGGTCCTTGCACTTTGGTGTGAGGACACTGGCTCAACCTTAGGCTCAGGATGATCCCAATGTTCTGTCCATGGCAATTCCTCACAACCCAAACTGACCGATTCCTAGAACAGCCACGACACACGTGGCATGAGCCTGCAGGTCAAGACCGTGTGCCTCGCATGCTTAGCAGTCTCAGTCTCAGGCATCCCCCTGCGCGAGTATCATGTGAGGCCTATGCAAGCCCGTCAGAAAGAAGTCCGTGAGTAAGCATGGCTATACACGAGCACCCTCATTTCTGAATGCACAGGTGTATGATTGTGTATACATATACATATATATATATATATACATATTCGTTTGCATATCTATATAAATAAATAAATAAATATATATATATATATATATACACACACACACACGCAAACAACATGTTCCAGCCCAGTACGCGGTGCGGTCGTTGCAGGTATGTACACCACACGCACCTTCATTTATGCACTTAGGTCCAGGTGCGTACATGGAGTAGGCTCAGAGCACATGGCAACTTCCGGCTTGAGAAACCAACAAGACTCCTCGAGTTATCTGTGTGCACCGGTGGTCGTGTCGTGTAATTTGTCCATGGCCAGCGGCCGGCTGGAGGGTGACATTCATGCGAGTACTGACAGGTAACCTGAGATCAGTGGAGCCGCACGCTATGGTCAGTTCATGCCGTACCATCACTAGCAGATCATTCACAGCAGCAGCCGCTGCGGTCGCATGATCGCTAAAGTAGCAGAAGCAGTGAAGCTGGTTTGGGGGGAAGCCTGGATCAAAGCTTTGCGACAGCCGCGTGTGACCGCCTACCCAGCAGTGCCCTCTAACTGACGTTGCCTGCGATTCAGCTACAGCATTCAGGGCGGTCCATGTAATTCTTCTGCTGCTACCACTCGTCACTAATCTTCCTGCCGGGCGAATCTGCTTAAGGTCGCAGTAAACCAACAGCACGACGGGCCATGACAGAGTCCAAGATGATCTCCGGAATACCTCCGTCTGGGACAAGTTACGACAAGGCAAATTGGGATTCCGAAGCCGTGTGCTCGTGTCAAGTGGGTTCCCCGCTTGCAAGCCTGTGAGTGCATCTAGACTGCTCTTCGTTGGGCCACTCGGACTTTGGACAACGGCTAACCAATGCTAACCATCACACACGGCTGTGTGCCGTCTTTTCTGAAACGTCTGCTTGTTTTCTCATGTGTGCTTCTGACTTCTTCTCATGCCTGGAGACTGTAGACAGCGTGACGACATTCAGGCTGGAGATAAGGTTAATCTGCGTGCCTTCAACACTACAAGTATCAACCAGAAGCTGACGTACATGCCTGGGAACGACCTGCACCCCCTCCGGGGATGACAACACCTGTTTGTATGCACCTACACGACCTGGTGGTCCTGCTGGGTAGCAGAAACGAAAAGACTATAAGGCGGCTGCCGAATATGATGCGGCGTCCAACAGCATTGCGTTGAACAACCGCGTGGGGCTGCGCAGTGGATGATTTGTGCTGGCTTTGGCGGTCCACAAAACGAATCTGAAGCATGTTACAGGTGACGCAGCCAAACCTTCCACGTTCTGCGCAACTTCATCTAATCTTTAAGCTTCTCCACAACTCCAGCTTTCGGTCGAATCAGAAGACCACTACAGCCGAAAGAATTGCTGCCCACCATGCACCTACGTGCAGAACAAAGTTGAGGATCCGAAGTCCGTTCAGTTTTGCCCACTACTCACCAGGACTTGTCGTGCGGATCCTGCCAGAATCGATGTAGCTCTGAAGTTCAGTTTGACGGTGGAGCTGCAGTGGCTGTCGCTCCATGGACGCAAACCCGTGTCCAGGGAGAAGGGCATTCTACTGGCTAGCCCGAGCAACTCCACATTTTTTTGAGGGACCGTCTTAAACCATGGCTTTGTAATTGCTTGTCGCAGGCAATACCCGTGAGGACTCACAGCTCGTGTGGTCTACGGAAACACCCAGCGAAAGGATTCTCGGACAAAACCGTGGCCTGCTTGCACACACCACTTCCGCAAGAAGTCGATGGCTACCTGAACAGTCACAGCCACACGAAGAAACACGCCTCCCAGGGCAGAGTCGAGATGGATTTTTTGCGCATTATACTATCGTCTGTGGGCCGGCATCCAGGAATGAATTATGGGATGCCCAGCTGGTCCTATCTCTCCCTCCGCGCATGTGTAAATGTTTATGCGAATATGAATCTCTGTCCGTATGTATACATACATGTATGGATGGATGTACGGATGCATGCATGTGTGTGTGTACATGTAGACAGATGGATAGACAGATTGTCTTAGACACACAAGACGTGTCTATGTCAACGAACGGGCACCTTCAGCTTCAAGGCTGCGAAATCTCCGGAACCACAAAGCCGAGGCACGAGCGCCCAGGCTGGGAAAATCGTAAGTGGACTGGGATTCAAATTTAAGGCAGCAAGGGCCATGAAATCTCCCAACCGAAACGGTTCAGATTTCGGAGTGGCAGTGCCAAGGCACGCAGCCGGCCAGGATTGCCACCACCACACAGCAGGCCACCAGCGGCTGGATCTCCTCTTTGCAGGTTCCATGTGGTGCTGCGACACGGACAAACCCGAGGCAGAATGATGGGGTTTCTCACCTACTGATAGCAGTAGTAGTTCGGATTCCCAGGCATGCTTTGTGCCGGCGTGGCGCATAAGCCCAGGCAAAGAGCATCTGCAGGCCGAAGAAGCAAAGAACCACGCCGATGCCATAGTGCAGGAGCGGAAAGCAAGTCAGCATGTCCTGGCTTCACAGGTCTCTGGGCTGTTGCTTCAGAGAACACTGGGACGAGTGCAGGCTGTTCTGCTACGGGCTGCTGGCCAAGAGCGCTTGAGACAAGACAGCAAAACGTCACCGAATGTGTGACTTACTGTTGGGGTGCTAGCCATGCAGGAGATGGCGACTATCCGCCTTGTTCCTTTAATCTGCAGTTATCCGATTTCTTGCCTGTTGACAACTTTCCCGCAGCCATGTAGAGGGGGATTGCGTGTCAGAATCCCCTTCAGGATTACCAAGCCCGATCTCTCCAGCATTCCGACCCAAGCAGCGGCAAACAGTTGGCCCAGAGCGGTTGTGGGCCCTCTGCTGCCCTAAAAACTGACATGTTCAGCCAGCCAAGCGGCTTGGCTCAAGGCGAAGAGCTCAGGGATCAGAAATGCCGCCATGGCAGAGGAACTGAAGGCCAGGTAGGAGTTTGGGATCTCTTCCTCAGGCTGCCGTGGAATCGATAAAAACAGCCATGCTCGGTGCACAGCAGCCCCTGTCTACCCATAGGCCCTATAGTATATAGTTCCTTTTGGGTTCATATTTAGAATCCTATAGGGTAATCCCAAAAAGGAACTATTATGGTGCCTATGGGAAACCTGACGAGTGTTCTCGAGCTTTTCGACCTTCACTCTCGCCACAGCCAAGCGAGGATTCGGCCGTCCGGAACTAACGTACTACATCGCGAAGCCACGGTTATTGCCTGCCAGCCGCCAATCGCAAGGAGCAAGGACGAGCATGCTCCGACTGAACTTACATTGGACCTACACGCTTTGGGGAGGATAGCATAGTATAATATAGTATGGTATGGTATAGTATAGTATAGTATCGGATAATATAGCATAGTAAAGCCGGCAAACGCCGTGCCTCTTTCTGAGCGGGCTTCTCGAGGGTTCCATCCCGGATCGAAACTTCAACTTTCATGACATTCCACATTGAGCGGCGCCCTGACAAACTGCATCTCTAAGTCCATTGTCCTAAGCCAAGTTTCGATTTTAGTCAGAACGACGTCAATGTCCAACATGAAGTCGGCCAGCAGAAGAGCCGCCGTAGCCACATCGAGCACCGACACTTTCAGGTGCTCATAGGCCTTTACGACGAAGTATCCTCTGGCAGCGCATGCAACTTTACTTCCGCTTCGGCCTTGCTGAACGTGTAATCGTGTAACGGAAGCAGCCTGGCCAAAACACACACTCAATCCTCAACCCCTGATTTCAGCCGTCCTGTTTCTTGCGGCATGTCCACGGTAATGCGGTTGCCCGTAACATTCCTGCCAGGATTGTCGGCAGCGACACAAGACTTCCTGGCTTGCTTCTCAGGTGCCAACTTGTAAGAACCTGGAGCAAAACCGAAGCACCGCGATTCCGCTTCCTGCAGGCCTGCATTCAAGGTTTGGAACCGAAGCCGAGGCCCCAATCTCAACGCCAGACCCGGGCCCGCGCGTCCTTACCATATCCGCGGCAGGACTTGCGGACCTCTCCGAGCTGCAAGGACCTGAGCTTTGAGTCTTCAACCTCCTTGGTTGATTCAAGGGTTTACCTTTCTTGGTCAATTGCGGCTTCGACTTCAAGTTAGGCTCTGGTAACCGCCAGCACATCTGACGTTTGCACGTGGCCCAAAGCCAAGCTCAAGATCGCTAGGGCTGATGCAAATTGCAAATAATGCTCTTCCGGGATTCCAGTGCCGGGGCAGGTTCGGTCCAGGAAGATGTACGGGCAGTTTTCGGTACGCTTGTCGGAGCTTACGTTCTGCTTCTGACGCAAGGGCGTGAAAGGAAGCATCATCGCACAGGTCATCCTACCTGCATGAGAAAAATGCTTGCAGCTGCAACTCTTATGATCCCTGTAGGCCTTAATCACACGCAATCAGTTGTCACTTGTCAAACCCTGATTATGATTAGTTGGTCATCAAACGCCTTCCTCCTACTAGTAATGGCTTCAAAACACCTCCATGCATCATCTCCAATCGTCTGCTGAGTGCGCGACTGTCTGCGGGAGAAGCACCTGCCTCCAACACAGGCTCTTCGTGCGAGTGGCTCCTTGCGTTGGTTCATGACACGTCGATTAGCCAGTTCTTGCGCTTGCTGCCAAAAACAGGTGCAACAAATCTCAAGCATAATGTAGTATGGTAAAGTAGAATGCAGTATATTGCCACATAGCTTCAAACGGCTATATAGAATAGTACAGCATAGTCTAGTCTTGTCCGGTCTAGACTAGTGTAGTGTAGTATATAGTAAAGCATGGTACCATGTAACAACAAGATGAAACTTGGTATGGTACAGCACCGTACAACACAGTACAAAACGATACAACATGACATGTTAGGATAGGCAATACTACAATGATGTCTCTTAGTGTATATTATATTACACTATATAGCTTCGTGTTATGTTGCCACCTTGTTTCACTTTTGCTTCACTTTATGATACCATACCATGTCATATCATACATACAATGCAATACTATATTGTAGTGTACTGGCCATGCTGTACAATTCGTTGTTTGTCACCATAACATAACATGTAACCCAATACCACGGAAAGCTAATAAAATACTCACATATACTGAAAAATATCATATTATGTGATACCATATCATGCAGCAAAATGGCACATTCGTACAGTATCTATATGTATCTATATTACCAATATATATATATAATACATATTATATTAGAGCATCATGATACAGTACGAAACAATCGAAGAAACTATCATAACGTAACGTAAGTTACTACTGCACAACAAAAGTAATGAAAATAGATTTTAGGATATAGACTAACATGCTAGAAATACGAACCGAATGTAGTACAATACAGTATAAGAATAACATTTATAGTATAGTAAAGTGTCGTATAGTAAATCATGGCATAGCACAGTATAGCATAGTGTAGCCTAGCGTAGTGCCGTGTAGTGTGGTGTAGTGTAGCAGAGTGTAGTGTAGTATGGTATAGCATTCTATAGCACCGCATAGCACACCAACAATCACCAACACATCATATAATAAGATAGTAAAGGACTTGAGACCCGCGTTCAAGGGCTGGTTGAGCCGGCGCTCGAGCTCTAGCTAAAGCCTAAATGCCAGCTTATCAAACACCCTAAACCCTAAACCGTAAGATGGTCCCATGATCGGTTCATCTAGGCATGGATTGGTTCGCAAAGCACATTCTGCACTCGGGCTATTCGACTTCCTCTTTCCTGGCCCTTCAACACGTTTTAGCACCAGGGTGATTGCTGATTGAAATCCAAGAACAACCACCGCCAATTTGACTCTCAACAAACTTACCCTCGCTTTTGGCCCTTTCAGGCCCCAGGCACAGCACGTAGAGACCGAGGCAAAGAAGCCAGGAGCCCAGGAGGTATGGCAGCAGTATCCTGAAACCGCCCCAAGGACGATGACTGGCGCGGAGTTGCTTAGAATCAGTCTCTCGAAGCTCTGCAAGACTGGGAATCACACAGTAACTCTTAGTGACTTAGTGTCGCAAGCATAGGATCTCCGGCTCCGGTCATAGTCCGGCTAGCAAACGTAAGAACCCAAGTGCTCCCGTCGACCCATCTAGCTTTGCATGCGCATGAGAGCATCAACTCCAGTTGTGAGTCAGCAGTAACCGCCAACGGACGGCGAAGGATCTTGCAAATACCACAGGAGCAGAATCACACATCGGCGCAACTGAGTCTTGTCAGGATATAGCAGACCCACAGCAGACAGAAATACAGGCAAGAACAGACAGACAGACGATTGCATTCCTTGCTGTGCGGTAGTCCATTTCTCGATTGCATGGTTGGCTTCCGCTAGAAACTGGCAGCAGGAACGAGCAGAATAACGGTCCCTGGATAGCTGTGACAGCAACAGGTTGATAGCAGCTACAACTTATCAGCTCCCTCGGCTGATGACATGACATCTCTTTTGCATCCGGGGCTGCATTGCAGGATGATGAGGTTTTGGCCTTCATAATTAGAACAGGGTTTTAGGTATATTAGAGTATAATTATCGTATTATTATACTGATTCCTTAGTAAGGAATCCCCAAAATAATATACAGTAGGTGCTACTTTGAAACCACCAAACCGCATCGAGGCCAGGTCTCCAGGATCTGAGCCACCCGGCCAGGCCCATGAAGAAGACCTTGTCTTGTCTCTAAACACATCGGCCTCCTAATAATAATACTAATGATCATAGTAATTATTAATAGTAACAATAGTTAGAATAGTAAGAACAGTAATAATAGTAATGATAGTAACACATCGGCCTCAAGACCTCCCGGAGCTTTTTCCAAGAGCCGACACCGGCCCCTAGAAGCGACCTTCGATCCAAATGTCAAGCCAGCGGCGGCATCGAAGAGGACCTGACCCCAAGCCACCACAGTCAGGCAGCCCGAGACCTTGCATGGAAGGTGCGACAAGTACTGCGGAGGTGGCTAGAATACATGCAGTAGCTGGGGTTGCTGTGGTTCCTCGAACCGAGACAGCTGATGTGAGAAACACCAGGCAGTCATTCCGGGTTTCTAGAATCTAGAAGACTCCGAACTCGCCAAACCTTCTCAATCTATCTGCTTTGACAAGACACTGCGGCCCGCGAAAGCTGGAAGGCCTCTGCGATGGCATGGAAGACGAACACGTTCCTCGGCGGTGCAGTATGGTCTGATTTCGCTTGCCTCCACTTGAAGATTCCGAAAATGTAGCGCTTGCATGCAGACACTGCGGCAGCTGCACAGCAGGAGCCGAATCCCAACGCCACGGCCACCAGCAGAGTAATTACCGAACCTAAACCCAAAGCTATAGAGATGTTCTCAAAGGCGAGGTGCTCTGTGAGGAAGATTAACTCCAAGAGATAGCCCGCCAGCCAGTTTGATCCATGGTGAGGGCCGCGCACGGCCTCCACATTGATGGCTCTAGTGAAGTTCGAGCAGTGGTCGGAAGGCGGCTTCTAAGAGTAATGCAAAGCACGTAGTCCGATGTGTGCTCAGGAATCCAAGGTTGTGCCTGAAGCCCTGCTGGTCACTATTTCGCGGTTCAGCGTGCAAAGCCACCGCTTGTGTGTTGAGGCTTTTCTAAGGGGGTATGCCTGTGAGTGTGTGTGACAGAGGGCATCTTTCCTTCGTGTGTCCATCCGTCCGTCCGTCCGTCCGTCCATCGGTCGGTCGGTCGGTCTGTCTGTCTCTCTCTCTCTCTCTTTCTCTCTTGCTTGCTTGCGGCCTTAGAGGAGCCTACCAGTAAGCAAACCTCCCCCCACGCGGCATGCGTCTGTCTTCTTCAACTCAGCCCAAGAGTCAGCTTGCAGGCTCCCTGTGGCGGGGAGTTGCCTCCATGTCTGTCTCTCTCTTTCTTTCGCCAGGGCTCTGGCGCAAGGGGAAATCCCCCTACGCCTCTCTCTCTCTCTCTCTCTTTCCCTCCCCCTTTCACCCTGTACAACTGTAGTCTGCGTCGACAAGTACTTCTTCCTAGGCACAGCTCTTGCTCGAATCCTGGCTCAGAGACAAAGCCCCGCTCCAGCACAGACACAAAACTTGCCTGTCTCAAGTCACAAACACCGTTGGCAACATTTGCTCCGAGCTGCAAATACTGCCACAGCGTAGACAGCGCCCAGTGAAATCCACCCTTCTAGCTTCAGCAGTCAACGAAGTCAGGGCATTCAGAATTCAGGCTGGGGGAACTAGGTACACAGCACATGGCCCTTCACATGCCAAAGACCTGCAACACTGAGACTCTGGAAATAGATTAAATAGCAGCTTTGGAAGTCTTTCATGGTTGATCGGGCGAAGGTTTAATCCTAGGTTGGAGGGCCCGTTATAATGTAGTCACGAACAAACCTCCTCGAAACTCGAAAGCACCACGTGCTAACCCTTATTCCAGCCCTGGATGCAAGCTCTAGCCAGGCATGCGCACAACAACTCCAGAAGTGTTGTGCCTAGATCTGGCCGAGGCCTTTAACATCAACAATCACCTCTAGTCTACCGAATCGAAGCGGCTGCAGTCGGAGTTCGTGCTTTTCGACATCCGAAAAGATTTCTAGTCAGTTTAGTCGTGAACGGCATGGTCAGACGTCCCAATTAAAGTTGAGTGAGTTCGAGCCCAGGCACCCACCAGGGCCGCCACAAGGCTTTTGCTGCCAGCAACCCTTCGCCAGGCTGCCGCTGCCAGCGCCATCACCAAGAAGAGGCACCAGTCCAGCATCAGAGCCTTCAGAAGCAAACTCAAATTCACACGTGGGCTTAAAGCTCTCATGGAACGCAACTCTCTAAGACTGAAAGGAAACCGGTTGCCTCGAAACACCAGCATCCTAATTACTGTTCGCCACTGCCTCAATCCTGCCGTCATAGTCATCGTGTCAGAACTCAACCTGGCGCCTCGAACCCCGCCTCCAAACGACGGGCTCTCTTCAGATGTTTCTACCCACTGATCCGATGATAAAGTCAAGCTCCAAACTGCAAAAAAACCCAAACACGACAGCAAAGCCCGAGAAGCCGAGTTGAAGAACTGGTGGATCCCGGTGGGTCCCACATCGGCCAAAGAGGCCTGGATGCTACACGCCTACAACATTGTCCCCTGCTGCAGGTCTATAAGGCTTCCAGATCGGACATCTGCAAGACCAACATAATTTACCCGAGTCAGAGTGACAGGCGAGTCTCGCATCAGAAGGCATGTTAAAATGGTACAATGCTCTGCCAGTCCATTTCGAAGACAGAAGCAAACAAACGCAGCCACGGCGCTGTTGGTGCCCAAAACTCGAGATGAAGCGGGCGTGTGATGTCGAAGATGCCGCCTGGTGCTGCAGGACAAGTCATGAGGCCTGCTGAAATTCCTCCTCACGGACTGCGCAGCGGGCACTTTGGAGGCTACCAGTGAGCGCTTCCTTGGGTTTAATTCCTTTAGCACATGGACTCCCACGTTCGAAACTCAGTATGCTGTCAGGGAGTGCCTGCTGACGGTGCTGCGTGAGCCCATCTGCGCCAGCTCTGCCTGACGAGCCGGGCAAAACGGTGCGGTGCCGAATCCAGGACATCTGTCACAGGCCTCGCCTGGTGGCGTTTTCCAAGCTTCCATTAGAAGGAAGGAGGCTGACATGGGCACCCGGTCGCTGCAGAAGCAGCGGCGCCTGAGCTCGGCGTCTCGCACATGCCCCAGCCCCACGCCATGGAAATTATCACGACCCGCTGCAGTATAACATGCCTCAAGATCTGTGTGCCAAGACGCTGAATTCAAGAGGTTGCCGGCCATGCGCCGGTCTTTCACGCCGTTGGCGTTCGGAGCATGGCATGCCGGGTCCGAGGACGAATTTGCCAAGCCGTCCTGCAAGGAACCACGGACAAAAATGTGCACGTGAGACTTCCTGATGGCCTGACATGGCACTTCCGGCCTGGGCCCGCCATCTGATATGACAAACGAACCTCCCTCAAGTCCCTTCACGCCATCAGATTATGATCAAGGTTGCAAACCTCACACTCGCACGCAGCTCCCGAAGCCCGAAGCCTAACAGGGGCGCTTATACCTCGAGCTCATCTGGAACACGACTAGGGTTGTGAGTAGCTTCTACTGTAAACATGTACTTTCATAAGTTTCTAGTCTCTAAGGGTCCATGTATCCGTTTTATATCTACTTAGGCTCAAACCTGGACCGGCCTCGTGAGCTGCACAGGAGCACAGGAGAGACAGCAAAGCTACACCCCGGAGCCGAAGGACCATCGGCGGTGCCTCAGAAAAACGGCACTTGAACCGCACCACGTCCGGATTTAAACTACGAGCGCATGGCAGAAATCATAGAACACTTCAAGCACGTCAAGCATTTTGCCGTATTATTCGTTCTAGCACCACCGCCATCATTCAAACCAGAAAAGTCAGAGACATTACGCCCTCGCAACTCGGACTCCGCCAAGCGAGGCCTCTTGTGTCCAACTAGATACATCAACTACAAAGTCTAGTGCGCAATCACTTCTGACTTAAGGGTGGTGTCCGGGCGCTAAAACAATCTTTAAAACTGTTGGCAAGAGCGGTGAATGCAAACATGTCGAGGCTTGCCGTTGAGATCAAAGGCAGAAAACGAAAGGTGGCACAACGACAGGTAGCTTCCCAAGGTTCAGCATGCATGGAGCAGGACTTCAAAAGTAACACATCTTACGATGCTCTAAGGTGCCATTACCCAACGTTGGTCCCTGAAGCCCGCATGTACAGATGTCCAAGGCTTGGAACGGCGGGGGCCCACAAGTTTGAGGATTCACCCAAGGACAAGATATTGCTTGCGCTGAGCCGCAGCTATGATCTCGCCATTCCCCAGCTACTGACTCCAGCACGGAGTTCGGAGGGGGGCGAGTCCCTAATTTCGAGCCTTGGCTGCAGCTTCACCCCATGAATTCCCGTTTCCAGGTCATTAGGTGTCCACTCTCTTTCGCGTGGAGATGCCATGCAGTGTATTCACTGCACAGGACACAAACCCTGCGACTTTGATGTGGCAGGAAACCTTGCCGAAACTGGTAGCACTGTAGACTTAGAGCTGCAAAGTCTGTCATGTAGCCAGATACCTGACGCTCATAAGTGTCCAGTGACGGGGTGATCGGTGGTGGCTGCTCACTCTTTTGCAATGGTGCTGATGGTGATGGTGCTGATGATGATATGGATTGTGTTGATGGTGGTGGTGGCGGTGCTGGTGCGACATGCTGTATCGGCAGTAGTAAGAGCCGTGAAGCTTGTTTTGAGGAGCCTCCCCAAAACCCCGAACGCCTCCGCGTAATCCTCAATCTCCGCCGCCGCCCCTGAGACAGAGCGATTTACAACTCAGAACACTGGGATCACTGGGAAGCCGCAGAGAAACTTTTCCCGAGATCTTGAATCTTGGATTGTTACTGAGGCTTTACTGAGGCCTCAGGACTGAAAGAGCATAGGCTCATTCAGTGAAACCGCCTGACTCCCGTTCCCATTGCCCGGAAACCAAAGCCCTAAACCTGCCTGGAGTCTGCCTGTGACTACAGAGTACTCTCTCCCTCATGGGTACCACCTTCAAACCCACCCAAAACGGTAGACAACTGAGGGGATGCCATATATATATATATATATCGATATCGAGATACCTTCTGGTACAGAAGGTAAAGCTTAGCACTACTAACAAACGATTAGTTCCTTGGCCGTCTGGTCATCTACACCATGCAAGTTCTCCACAATAAGCCATTCGAAACGACACGTTTACTGTGTCGCGGGATACAGTTACAACGTGGAAGACACGCAACGACCTTCGCTAGCCGGGCACCGGGCGCTTCCTTGCTTCCAAGTCCAAGAGCTCCTCGAGAAGGTGGCGCCTGAGGGAAGAGAATTACAGGGTTGGATGCGGGTTTCGAGGTATTACTAGGTTCCTTTGAAGTAGGGTGCTTCGGCTTTTGCTCTGACAACACGCAAACTCTGTCTTCCCCTGGTTCGCACACATTCCGGGCCGATTCTGGTGACGAACAATCCGACGCGCTACAACGCCTGCACGTGTAACCTTTTGCATGTCGGTTATCAGGTGATGATGATGCCGCTGATGGGGGTTGCTCGTGGTGATGACAGGGGGCGGCGGTGGCCACGTTTGCGCGCAATGCCATGATGCATTCGTTCCCTTCAATACCAATAATTTCTAGCTTAGCTGGCCGTCCGTTTAGGAGAAGTGCGCTTGTCTGAGGACATCGCTTCCGCAGCCAGTTCACGTAGGTTGGCATGCCTTCCTTCGCGACAAGCCGCTGGCTTACAAGCATTTGCTAGGATCTGCTAGGCAAAAATGGGGCTTGCACACAAGCCTCGAGGCATGCATCTCCCCGATTCGGCTTCGGATCCAGCTTCCACATTCTTGTCGGGCAGAATCTCAAGCCGCGGCTTGGAAAGACGGTTCAAACGAACAAAATAGACTGTCTTGGCATAACTTGCTTCAGTAAATCTTGTTTCCCCAATAGCAGGAGCCCCTGCTCCACAGCTATACAGATGCATACATATACATTACATACATACGTTACACACCTACTGACAGGCATACGGACACACAGACAAACAGACAGACGGACAGCCAGGCAGGCAGGCAGGCAGGCAGGCAGACAGACAGACATACAAATACACATTCTACACATGTTCACATTGTATACAACTAGACTAGACAATCTGCACATGACCTACGTACATACAATATATGTACATACAAACACACCTAGACTTATATACATTCCTACGTACATACTTCCTATTTACCTGTATGATCTGACGGTTGCCCCAAATCCGCCCACAGCAAACCTCCCAGCGGTCGCACCTTGCGGCTGCTACAGCGCTGTAGGAAAAGAAAAGCATGCCTTCCAGCGAGCTGCGAGCTTTCGGCGCCCATGACCCCAGTTCCAAGAACTTGTTGCATGCCAAAGCACGTGCCGAAGTTCGGCCTCGGTTCTCATCACTTTCAGATCGGTTCAAGACAGTCCTGGGGGCCGGTGGCTTGCTGGCCAGGCTCATCTAAAGAAGCTGCACAAGCGCGGGTTAGAAAACAAACTTCGCTCTGACCGTGTTCATTCTGAGCTTCATGGCCGTGGCCGGTCCAACCTTCACTTCTTAAATGCGAGCGCTGCAAACAATGCTACCGTTGCGGCTGAACCCGGCCGGGCGGCATACTGACGAGCTGCAAGGACCCTCCAATGTACCTGACGCATCGCTCTGATAGACTCTTGGTTCGACGCTTGTGGCTTGTGGCTCATGCAGCGCTCAGGGGTTGTTGTTTTGCCACTCCAACTCGAGAGTACGAGGCGGCGATCGAGCCTAGTCTCAGAACTCTGCTGAAGCTGCTGCTTTGAGGCTTCGGGGACGGTGCACCAAGTCTTCCTCACCAGCATCTGATTGAACCTCGGCCTGTGCAGTGGGGGAGGCTTCGGGCGAGGTCCACAACTCGCGCAAGCCCCGCCAGCGAGGCAGCGGGAGCCAGTAGTCTTCAGCGGGCGCAAGGCGTCCGAAGGGAAGTTCGAAGCCCCACACTTGTGGCCCAAGTGTTCTGGAGCTGTCGTGCCCCGATTCTCCCAGCAGGCGGAGGGCCTGATCGTGTCGGCCTTGCTGGGCAAGTTTGATCGGGGTCTCGTCATGGATGTCTGAGACCCGCGGGTCCGCTCTTGCCTGCAAAAGAACATCTAATGCCTTCACATGGCCTCCTTGGGCTGCAAAATGTATCGGAGCACGATGATCCTTCGAGGTCTCAGCGGCAGTCGCCAGGTTTGCCCGAGCCTCGAACAGGTCGCGCAGCACCGTTGCGTAGCCTTTGCTTGCAGATATGGACGCAGCCGTCCAGCCATCCTTGTCTGCGGCTTCCAGATCCACCCTGGCCTCCAGCAAAACACGCATTGCCTTCTTATGGCCAGCTTTGGCAGCAAAATGTATTGGTGAACGGCCGTTCTTCGAAGTCTCAATAGGCGTGGTCAGGTTCGCCCGAGCCTCGAACAGAAAGCGCAACAATGTTTCGTAGCCGGAATCCGCTCTGTCCTCAAGGTCTTTGGGCTCAATCTTGGCCTCCTGCAGAATCTTGGCCTCCTGCAGAATCGCACTGGTCAAGTTCGCCCGAGCCTCGCAAAGAAGGCGCAGCGCTTCTTGGCGGTTCTTGTGCGCGCAAATGGATACTGCCGTCCAGCCCCTCTTGTCTGCGGCTTCCAGTTCAACCTTAGGCTTGGCCTTCAGGACCAACTGCAGGACCTCCACATTCCCTCCACGCGCGGCTGCATGGGCCAGAGTCCCCCCTGCGTGCGTCTTCGCGTACGGGTCGGCGCCAGCGTGCAGCAGAAACTTCAAAACGTCTGCGTGGCCAAACCTAGCGGCCTCGTAGGCAGGTGTGTGGCCATCTCTGTTGGGTGCACGGAGCTCCGCCCGGGCCTCGTGCAACACTTTCAGGGCGTCGAGTAATCCACTCTTTGCTGCCACGAAGGCCACCGTGCTGCCCGTACTGTCGGTAGATGCCTTGAGCAGGAGCTGTAAGGCTTCCACGTGACCGTAAGTCGCTGCGAGCAAGGCCGGCGTTTGCTTGTCCACGTCGGCGCTGGCCAGCGGCACGCCGACATCCTGCAGAACCTTCAGGACGCTGATGCGGCCCGCTTGTGCGGCCCAATGGGCCGGGGTTTGCTTCCTCTTGTTCTGAGCATCCAGCTTCGGGGCCTCCCCTTCCAGTGCGCGCAGAGCCTCCACATGGCCACCCTGCGCTGCGTAGTGCACCGGTGTGTTGCCTTCCTTGTCGAGGGCATTCAAGTCCTCTTTCTGTGCCTTCAGCAGTTTTAGTACCTCAAGGTGGCCAGCCGCCGCGGCATGGTGTGCAGCGGTGCATCCATTCTTGTCCACGGCGCTCAGAGTCATGTCCTTGTCCTCCGAAAAGACTTTCAGCACCTCGACCATACCAGACTTGGCAGCATGGTGGATGGGGAGAAGTCCATCGTCATCCATTTCGTCAACAGCCGGGTTCTGGCTGAGCAAGTAGCAAAATATGGCCACCTCGCCACTACACGCAGCTTCATGTGCAGCTAGCACGTGCGAAGGTGGTCCGCTGCATTCACCATTTCCGGAATGTGCACTTTGATCCTCAGTCTCTGCCTCAGCAATCGCATCGGCCAAGAACCTTTGCACGCTGCTCAAGTTCCCCAAACGCACGGATACATGCAGGGGGCCACTCCGGAGACCTGGCACTACGGGGAAGAGGCACTGGCCGCGACAGAGAAGTGCTTCCCAGATCACAGCACCCAGCACCATGGCGAAGGCGAAGGCCAAAGCCGCGGTGGCCATGGCTTCTAATGCCGGGCGCAAAGCGAGCGGACAAACACCATTTGGGACGACACTGCCGTACTTTATAGCGACGGCTACCACCGTTCCGGTGGTGGCGATGCTGCGGCCCAGCAGCACCACGCGTTGCAGCCGCAGTTGTCTTCGTAGTAGTGCTTGCTTGAAGCATGGCCACGGCACCGTCACGAAGGTGAGGAGCATTTCCATCATCTCCTGCGGCTGGTACAGATCCTCCCAGGCCTTGTAGAAAATGGCTTTATAGATCAGCACGCAGGCCGCAGCCTCAAGCAGCATCCAGATGGGCAGCAGCGGTTGTTGGATGCCGTGCTTCGAGGCATCCACTGGCCGCAGGGCCATGCCAAGGAGAGCCCACCCACAGATTCGGGCGCCAACGTCGGCACAGCGCCAGGCCAGTAGGACAGGTGCAGGTGCCACACACTTCTCCGTCTTATCGTCCGCGCAAAGATATCGGTAGCCCTTGTTGGCGGCATCCGACATTGAACATAGCGATATGGCCAGAGATATCAGGAGAATCGTCAAGTTGCCTTTTCGTAGTGCCCCTTGAACCGCGAGCGCATATGCCTGCAGTACTGCGCTAGGCACACTTTCGGCAAGATTCGCCAGCACTTTCTCGCGCACCAGCTCTCTCGTCTCCTCCCCCTGCATGAAGCTGGTGTAAGCCACTTTGAGTGGTTGCACTTGCAAGATGTAGAGCAGGAGCTCCCACCGCCCCGGCCGTGGCTCCCCTCTCTCGTTGCGCCGCTGGCTGAAGTTCACTTCGTCTTCGAATTCCGCCAGCTTCCAGCTATTTCGCGCCTGGAGGAAGCCGACAACACCAGATCCGAGCGTGATGGCGACGAGGAGCCCTCCAAAGACAAAAAGGCCATTTCGGCAGTATGTCACAGCTACATAGATGTCTGAGAAAACATCGGCGACCCAAAGAACTCCAGTCAATGCGATGCGAGCTTTGGTTTCCCACTTTCCTAAGATTTCTTTGAAGGATGCATCCGGGACTAGCGCAGGCTCAGTGCGTGCAAGGAGCTCGTACTCCCATTCTCGCACGTTGGGGTCACTCAGGCATGCACGTGCTTTAAACGCCATCGCTGCAACGACCGCTATGCACACGAGGCCACCAGCTCCGACCCAAGGTGCCTCCAAAAAGGCCCACCTTGCGCCTTCGAGGATCGGCACCAGGCACGACACCGCAAGGTGCAGACACCGCGAAATCTCAGTCAGAAGGCATGGCCGTAGCTTCTCAAGCAGGGAGTTGGACGTGCCCGACTCGCGGAGACCAAAAGATCTCCGGTGCTCCGGGGGAGGGAACTGTTCCAGCGGATACCGTGCAGTGCTCCAGAGCCAGAGGAAAGCAGCAGCTGCCATCAAGGTGACCATCTGCCCTGCCATTGTGGCAAGGGATGCAAGGGCAGCTTGGAACTGCAATCACGGCTCAACACTTCGGAACAATGACGGTAATCGTGGCACTACAGGGAATCAAGGCAGCAGGCCATAACTTTATGGCTAATAGCTGACCATCATTCACCATCATGGCCTCACTTTGTTCTGACCTCCGAAGCCTCTAAGCTCAACACTTCTCAGACACCGCATATTGCCCCTCCTACCTTGGTGAAACTCGAAAGATCTGCGAACTTTGCGCAGGTCCAAGGCCTCGAGCCCTAATGAGCCCTTTTGCAGACACGGTCCGAACTCAGAACTCAGCATACCCCAAACTTCCTACAACTATTCCTTGATCATGCCTTCACTCACCGGCTCCGCAGAGTTGGCATTTTTCCGGGAGCACTCGGCATAGAGCCGGGACAAGGGTAAGCCCACTCCAAACCCCGCAAGCGGCGTGGCCTGTCAGTTGTGAGGGAGATGAGGGAGTTGGGTGGAATTACATAAGAGTGAAGCATACTAACATACTGAGGAAGTTTTGGCTGCGTAGCCTTGGACTTGGACTGACGGTGAAGCCAACGCCAGCCGATGATTACCGGCAGGATGGGCGATCAGGATCGGAACGCAAGCCCCCATCCCAACCAGGCAGGTGTGCACAGCTCGACAAGTTGCTCGGCCGCTATTCTAGAGACTCAAGAGTGACGCTATGGAGCTAAGGGAACTTCTCGTCGGCCCGTGACTAAAAAGCGGTGCCCAGTGCCTCCTCGTCGCTTTCAGCTCCGGGCGGCAACGTCCTGGACGGGTCCGGGGGCCAAAGCCTTGACCAAGGAAAGGGGGCCCCAGGGGGCACCTGCCCGTCAGGTTGGCACCGACCCTTCAGAGTCGAAAGCTTCACCGAAGCTGCATCTGGCGTCCTCCTGGTGGAGTACATGTAGCTCCAGATCTTCTGCTGCTGCCTGCGGCATCATAGGGCCCGTCGAGAGGAAAGACAAGCAAGATCGGTTGAAGACCAAACACCATGCACAGATCAGGCGAGCCCCTGAAGTGAAGCAAACAATGGTATGGGGAGGGGTGGGGCTTCGCAGATTTGGATAAGACCCTTGGCCATGCATCCCACATTAATCCGTACAAGCCGAGAGTATCCCAGGGTGCACATGGCAGGTCAACAGCAACTGGTCTTTGACATGGCACCCCGATAAATTTCACACGGTGTCTTCCACAAGTTCCAGCTGCGCGACTACGTAACACGAACCCCCTGCGCCGTGGCTAAGGCACTGTCAGCTGTTGCGGGCGGGCTGCACAAAGGGAATGCCACCACCACGATCGAAAATGTCAAGCCTTCGCGGGACTGTAGGGGTGGTGCTCATGGCTTCCAAGCTGTCTCCTGAAACCCTGAGGCGGTGTGCTGGATGCAGCCTGTACGCGTATAGGCAAAGTACGGACATGTGCCGACAGATACTGAACCCGATGTCAGCGCTTTGCGACAATCAGCGGCTCAGCATTTGGGCACCGGCACTATTTGAGTTTCATCGCTTGCCACTCGAATCACGATGGGAACCACCCTGGCTCTGGCTTTCGGCGATGGGACGGAGTTGGCTCTGGTGTTGGGGTCTAGAGCTTAGAACCTAGAATCTAGACCCTGAGAATCTTGCAACTTCTCGCAGCTTCGTGAGCTGACTCCACCGCTCAGCTAACAAATCACAGATCACCCAAAAAAAGAAGAGCTCCTGAACCTTAAACACGGGGGTCGCACGGGGTGTCTGCCGACTTCGTGGTCTTGTGGTGCTCCGCAACGGCCCGGAAGCCTCATCGGTGAAAATGCCACAACTGCCCCGAGGCGTCAACCGTGCGGGCAATAGTGCTTGGGCCGGGGAATACAACGGAGTGACCCCGCTTTCGCTCATGCAGTTGTCGTTCACTGCGTCAGGCGATGGGGCACATAACACTCACAAAAGCGATGAGACCTAGCTAGATTGCTCTGCAACGGCACAAAGGTGCTCAGCGCAGGCTGTTGCTTGATGCTGCGACTTCGCTTGCAGGCACATCGCCAAAGCACTGTGCCTACACTCTCTGGGGCCACCTGCTGTTTTTCAGCAGCTCCAGAAGTATGTACATCCTCGGCGGACGGCCCAGCCCTATGTATGCCAGCGCGCACAAAACCAAGGGCGCCACAGGTAAGAAGGCACGAGCGGGATGGTGCGGACCTTAGTTGCGAAACGGAAGCTTGCAAGATTGCGAGGTGTGGTCCTGCGACCTGGCATAGGAAGCTTTGTCATGTTTCGGTGGCACGGAGTCAAAATGTCTTTGCAGGAGTAGCGACTTGGCATCGCAAAATGATTGTCGAATCGACGGGCTTGAAAAGTCAGGTATCTGTCGTGCTCACTGTGCTGTGCGTCCCTGCCTGGCTTCGGATCATAAACGAGGTCCTAGTTGCTTCTCTTTCACGCTATATGCCTGCAAGCTGAACGACACGACATCGCGAAAGTCGGATGAAAGTCACAAAAAGGGAACAGTATCATGTAGCAAGACCACAACGATGGAGAAGAACTGTGTGAAAGAAAATGATTGGATTCCCTCTCCGATAGCCACTACGTTGAAAGATACCTAATGCATATGTAACACCCTTATCTTATGGAAAGAACTACACCGTATTATTATGGAGATGATATAGTGCATCACCTTAAAACCGCATTACATGATACGATATGCTACATGTGTTATGGTTCAATATTCCAGCCTATGCTGACCTCCACTAGATTACAACATATTGTACTCTATCCTGTTAGTGTATTACATTACATTACATTACATTACATTACATTACATTACATTACACTACATTACATTACATTACATTACACTATATTACAACATGATACATTACAGTATAATGTAGTATATTATACCATATTATATCATATCATATTCTGTTATGTTCTTTTAGAAACTATCATTAATTATAGTTTTCTATATTATACTATATGATCCTCATTTGATATTATATTGTACGTACCATATTCTACCACTATATTATTATATATATGATATTAGATGCTACATATTACGCCACACCCGTTTGTTTGCTACGCTCCATTTGCTATATTACAATGCTATGTTCTGTATGCTGCATTACATCGTGTTCGTTCATGTTGTATCCTGTTATGTTGTCGCATTATAAATATATTTTACTATAGACTTACATCTCCAGACTTGTCACTGAGTCTGCTGCATCCCGGAGCCCATGGTAGGTCACTTGGACCTGCGTTGCCAGTCGCGGAAACAAGAAAGACAGCAACCTGAAGCAGGCGCTTTCTGCTTGTACAGATATGAAGTAATCCTCCCCTGTGTAGAGCCCAGCAAAAATTGCGAAATAGCCTGGCACCTCGGGAAGGAGGCTCGGCTCGAACTCCTGCGTTGCCAGTCGCCGTGCCTCGCCACAGAGAGCTTCGATGCGATGGCAAGCAGAGTACGAAACACGATTCATGAAATCCGGATCACTGGGCTCGGGGCCACTTGTGCAGCTTTCCTGGCCACGGCCTGGGTGGACTGCAATGGCCTGACAGCCTTCTCTTGGTCGTCGTCCTCCCACCAAACCGCAAGAGCCAAACTAGTTTGATAAGCCTTAAGCAATACCGCCCCACGGCCAAGTTTCACTAAAGCCTCGAGCATCCCTCACAAACCCTGCTGAAGCTGGTCAGCCTCACCCAAGTGGACTCTGCCGAGTTCCCGGCACAAGGATCACAGTTGGGATCTGCAATGCCCTTGTTCTTGGTGAACAAGGCCAGGTACCTTTGCTGAGGGCTTTTAGCATGGATGGTTCAGCATTTACAGGCCAGGGCTGGGCAAGGGGCTTCGAGCCTAGTCAACACAGCGGCTGGAGAGCACCCTTTGATACAATTCAGGCCATTCCCATGAAGTGGTCGGCGCTGCTGTGGCTTATGCTTAAGGATCGATCATCTGGATTGAGCCAGCATGGAAACGTTCCTGCAGTGAATTTTGATTGATGTTTCCCACGTTTCCCGCTGGCTCATGAGCCCGAAAAGCTAAGTAAGCAGCAAGCCTCGCGCCAGACTTGCTGACCAGTGGCTGGGAGTTGAGCATCTCAATGCCGATCCGCGATAGCACAAAACCTTGCGCATTTGCTGTGGCTTCTGGGCTTTCATGCTTGGCTTCGACGTCACCCCGCCGAATCGAAAGGTTCAGAAGCCTTCGCGCTTGCCCAACGGTGACCGCCACGGTGAGCACTGGCAAAAAACAAATGAAAGCTTCAACACGCAAGACGCGGGTGCACTGCCTTAGACTCCCAGTCTCCAGATCTGTTGCTCGAAGTTCCCAGTTGTGGGTGCCTGACACCTGTGCAACCGTCATCCAACTTAGGGCACAAGCGATCGAGGAAGGTATCGATGTCTTCCACGGCCTGGTTGGCACTTCAACTCAAGCGCCACGTCGATTTGCAAATGAGCACTGCTTCTTTGTCGGGAGGATTGGCTTGTGCAAGTTTCAAGCAACTGCCTGCGATAGTATGCGATTGTTGGTTGCGTTCGGGTGGAACCTAGCAGGCTTGCGATCTTCAACCAACTCTCCCACGATGGCGCGCTGATTAGAAGACATCTTAAAGGGAAGGTACGGTCACGATGTCTCGTTGAGCTTTCATTGCAGAGGGATGTTAACTTCCAAGGTTCTCTTGCCTCCGATTCGCTCTCGCCAGCTTCCATCTTCAGCCTGACACAGGCAGGCTTTCCGGCATGGGCAGAAATGCATGCAGGCAGACATGCAGACATTGCTTCATTCACATTCCTGTCATCTGGTGACTCACGGCAGGCCATTTGGACATGAAGCAGTGCCAAAGACTGGACCGCACGAGAACATAGGGAGGAAGAACCACACCTTTGAACCCCTCCGTGTATACAACCATATCGCTTGTTGCATACACGGAGGAGCATACCATCGGGTGGCATCCTTCTACCACGGACGTCTCTCGAGACTTCAGGTACGCTGGCTTCGCAGGAGCTCGCACTTGCATCAAGGCCATGTAGATCTCGGGCTGGACGATGCACATCGTCACTCGTGTTGCCTTGTGGTGCTTGGTGGACCCCATTTGGATGTTGGACAGTGCCTGGGAACGCCGGCTTCAACGGACAGCCTGATGGGCCCCCAGGTTGAAAGCCCTGAAAGCAAGCCCGTCAAGGAATCACGGAATGCGGCATCAAGCATACTGGGCACCCCAACCCCAAAAGATATTTAAGGTTTCGTCCGGACTTGCCTTACCCTCCGCAGCATCATCATTGTCACAACCACGGCAATCCGAATCACCATGGCCATCGTCATGTGAAGAGCTGATGTCTTTTTCACTCCCAGCAGTCATCGCACAAGCGCCAGCAACATCATTGACATACTCACAGGTACCTATCATACACGGTCACGCTGCTTGATAGACACTTATGAAAAGTCATTCTGGGTGAAGTTAAAAGGGCCATCAGTACCCACAGGCCGGCCTGGCCTCTTCAGGTCTTTCATGCCCACGGTGAGCCGCTTGACCCTCAGCACATCTGCGATTTGAGGCCTAATATGAACTCACTCGACCGAGGGCTTGCGACTTTTCGAGCCCTCGAAAACATCAACGTGTGCTCGGTGAAAACGGACACTTTGCCGTTACACTGGGAAGCGCACTGGTGCTTGTGCCTCTCCTTCACCGACCGCACTTTGGCGGCAAAGTCCTCAAAGGGAGCTTATTGGCCAAGGGCCTATTCCAAGCACCAGCACCTGAAATCTCAAAAATGCACATCCCAACCTTCCGGAATGATACACAAAACTGCCCTACGCCCGGAAGGCGAGGCGGCGTGCCTCCAGGTCTGACCCTGCCTCCTTTGCGCGAAGGATGTCGGCGAAGGAGCGGACCTAATTTTCGGGGTTTGGTCTCCAGGTCTTCACGGGCTTGCGGTGTGAAGTCCGGGCTTAGAGTCGCGAAGAGGCTTGCTGAAGCTTTCTGGTTTTGGTAGTTCGTGCCTACGTCTGCACTCTACGCTCTCAGCACATCTTGTGTATTGACGTTCTTGATACTATATCAACGGAAAGGAATCTGAGCCAGCCCTAAGCATAGCGAGACTTCTAAAAATCGCCGAAAATCCTGAAGAAGCCGAAGGTCTATGAGCTGTATATGCAGCCCTTTCGCAACGAAACCCGTTTTGCCATGCTGCCAGGCGCGCTCTCGCGCACAGGAGGGCCCTGGCTAGAGCTCGGAGGCACTTGACAAGGGTGTTTCTTTAGAAAATCGATACTTCGGACCTCAACTCTTTGCCCTCCTCTGAGGTCTCCAACCAATCCGAAATCGTCTCGGCAGGCGTGGAGAGTGGGGTGCTAGTTCCTTTCCGATGCGCCGGGGATCCCGTGCATGTAGTGCAGTTCAGCACCAACTGCGGAAGCATGCTCTTCCCGATGCCACTTGCCATTGCGCTGCAGAAACACGCACGCGCAATGTAAACAGATCACAGACTTCCAAATACGCGCTGCGAGGTTCAAACTGCGGCGTACTCAAGTTTTCTGACCACAAGTGCCACCGAGGCAGAAATTTAAGATATTTAAGCTCAACGTCTGCAACTGAATTCCCAAATCACTAGTATCGCTGAAAATCAGTGAACCATGGACTTCAAGCGCGATGGCATTGCGGACAATGCTCAACCATGTCCAGATGGGTCAGGTGTGCGATTCCTGCCACAGCATGTCACCTTCTACTCTGCGCTGTCAGCAACTTCGAATCAGGAGGCTTCTGGCGAGCACACAGTCTCTCGCACTCTCGGGCTCGGACGGTTGGCAAGCCGAACCTCGGGTCTTAACATAAAGGACCTGTCCTCACTGATAATCCTGCTGTGCTTCAGGTTTCTATGTAACCAAGCAGAACTTCGGCAACAAGCCCACTTCGATTTCCACGTACTGGACTGAGAAACCTCGAGAGCTGCGCACAAAACATGATGCTGTGAGTTGTGGATTTGCAGTGCTTCAGCACTCCGTAGGCTAGCAACTGGAACTGGTCGCACAAACATGATGAAACTGACATGATCCGTTCGTTCGATTTGGATGGCATCGGCATAACAGGCACCTGCTTCTGATGTGACGCCTCTAGGCTGAAATGCACCCGGATGATGTCCGGGCCGCTTTGTCAAGTCGAAAACCACCGTTATCATCACCCTATTTGCGCTTCGGACTGCCTGAACTATGTCGGCGTAGATCCCCACACCATAAAAGAACACTACGAACGTCATGACGACCACGGCCACGAGGACAGTGAGGAGACTCGCCAGGACCACCGAGTACTTGGTGTGATTCAGGAGCATGACCACAATGCTTCCCTCAAGTGCTGGCGGGTTCGAGAGCACGGCGGACAAAATTCAGGAACACGGTGCCTTTCCCTCATATACAGACCCTGTGCAAACCCGTGCAAACCGCCATCCTTACCGCGATCCTCTGCTAAAAAATAAATGGACGTGGGCGCAGAGCGTGCACTGCGCCACAGCGGGAGCCACGCAAAACGGAAGGTTTTGTCGCACACGCGCACGCCCCGCACGCCCACCCTATCAAGTCTCTTGACACCCGACGTTAGAACCACCGCTATCACTGTTTGGGCAAGAAATCCTGAACTATCAACCCTGAGCATGTGGCACCGCGCCACCTGCCGGCATCAGAAGAGTATCGTTGTCTCCGTCCAACTTTTCTGCGTCCAGGGGTGGGAGCTAGCTGCGGCATCAATCAAGCGTCGCGGAGGGTTGGGTTCGAAGGATGTGCTGGACTGGAGGTCTGCAATTGAAAAGTTGAGGGCGAACTGGCCCAGACGGCAGTTGCTTCGCACCCCGCCGCTGGTGTCGCTCAACAGGCCACCAGCTCGATCGGCCACCATTGCGGTCGAGTGCTGGGTGCAGCATCGTAAACCAGCCCACTGTTCAGCGACTGCACAGCGGTGCGGCAAATCCGGAACTTCGGGTACAACGGCTATGTAAACAGCGCAAGCCACGACGGTCGTCGAAATACACCAATGAATTGCCACGGAACTTTCGTCGGCTTACGCCCTGTTGTCTAAGCTAACTCTTGCTGGCGACCCCTGGCCATGCACTCCAAGGAGGGTTACCGGCCAAAATGTCGTGAGGCGCTACACAAATTTCAGAAGCGCAGGATGACTTTATTGGAGATTTTATCGGTGGTGGCAGTGGTCAGCAGTACTGGTCGTAGTGAGCAGCGAAAGTGTCTCTCATACTCCGACTGGCCGGGAGAGGATAAGCCATGTATATAAAAACCTTTCAGACCTTTTGATTTTAGGCCAGTAAGTTACGGCAGTCAACGGCTATAAGGAGGTAGTGTAGTAATTAGTAGGTAGCAATAAGCAGAATAGCAGGCCGTGATTACCGTGGTGGCGGCGGCAGCAGCAGCACCAGCAGCAGCAGCAGCAGCAGGAGCAACAGCAGCAGCAGCAG
>CAJNDV010031908.1:76685-91984 GCA_905221635.1 Symbiodinium sp. CCMP2456 | reverse complement strand
GTAGTAGTAGTAGTAGTAGTAATTATCATAATAGTAATAATAATAGTAATAGTAGTAGTAGTAGTAGTAGCAGCAGCCGTAGAAGTCGTAGTAATAGCAGTAGCGATAGGTAGGAGCAGGAGGAGGAGGAGCAGCAGCAGCAGTGGTAACAACGGCGACCTTGTTGTTGCATGTAGGTCGAATTCTTAACCCCGTTTGAAAGCAACATCATAAGGCAACATCTCCTGGAAAATGATGAACATCTGCCACTCCCACCACCAGCATTACAACAGGCTGAGCTCTAGCGCACCGACACTTGGAGTCTGCAAGTCGGGCTCTTTAAGTCTTGTTTTCAAGGGCGTCTTAGGCCAGATCCCTCCGGTGCGCGCAAGGCCATGATCCCCTACAGCTGCCTAAGAAAGCTCATGCGCACAAGGGGGGCTGAGGTTTGGAGCTCAGAAGGCGACATGGCAACTTTCAGATGCTCGGGTGTTAACTTGATATGCAGGATGGGCTTGTGCAATAATCAACAAAACGCATTAGGAAGATATCCGAAGCACAAAAGTCATGTCTGAACCTAGATCCATCAGTACCCTACGTACAACCTGCACCGGTCAGACTACTCCTACAGACTGAGGTCTTCAATTTAGCCAAAGCCGAAGCCCAGCGAGAGTCACACAATTGCAGGGCCTTCAGCTGAAGTACTTGACTTGGGGCCCCCATCCTCGCCCCAACCCCCGCCAGCCCACCAGCTTTCGGAGACACGCTCTCAGCCTTGCCTCAGCCATATGCTTTGTGAAGCATGACTTATCGTGAAGGCCACTGGGAGTTCACATGTTGAGGTGGAGCAGCACTTCGGAATTTAACACGAGATTCTGAAACCCGCATGCTTCTGACGTACTCGAGCGCTCATCCCTTGCTGCGCGGGTGTTCACGGAAGTTTCAGTGGTCCAGTGCTGGGAAACCAATGAAACTAAATTCCGGACCTTTACCGCCAAAAAATGCTGATACGGTGCAGCCACATAATCTCGCGCGCAAACAAGAAACACACACACACACACCGAGGCAGCTGGGAACTACACGAAGATCGGCTAGATCGGTTGATTACTTGATTGGCTGATTGATTCGACGCACCCCAACACTTCCTTCGAGCCGGGTTGCAGCATGTGCAGGATCTCCTCGGTGGAAGGCCTCGGTTAATCAGCCAGTAGATGAGTATAGCTGGTCTGGGCAACTCGACACGAGAAAAGACATCATGGCATCGCCACCTGAAAGCTCGTGACGGCTTCCCTCTGTACCACACTAGTTACAGGTGGTTCCATCACATCGCAGTTTGCAGAGAGCTTGCAGTTCATGAAGGGGTGCCTGACCAGGACCCTCCCTTCACTTTTTGTGCTGTCGGGTTTGGACAGAAACTGATGGCTCGCCCTCATGCTGCCTCCCTTTGCCCTCTCTCTATGTGTCTTCCGCCTCTGACAACCACTGCAATCTTGAACTGAAACGACGAGAAACGGGTGCGGCACAGCTTCCGATTTCGCCTTGGCTTTCGCCTGCATAATCACCGCATCGTTCAAGCTGTCGCCATGCCGAGAAACTGAAATGAAAGACACAGGCAAGCTGCACAGACACTAGATGACTGGCACGCAGACGCATGATGACGAGACAAATGTGGCTTGCTGCTGCAAGACTCACAGCCTCACCCTGACCTGCAAATACAACTCGATTCTGCAGCCAACCCAGGGAACAACCTGTCTGATTCTGATCCCTCTGTGCTGCCTAAAAAAACATGACTGGCTATGATCCATCAACCAAATGTGCCCGCCTTTGCTTTCGACTTGGCCTTGGCTTTGGCCTTGGCCTTGCGAATGCTAACAGACTTTATGGGGAGTTGCGGTAGGAGTGGGTAAACTTCTCCGCAAGTGACCACTTGTGTAGCTGTAAGCCTGCGTGAGCCGATCTTTGTTCTCTGGCGGCACGTCAACCCAGAAGCTATCGTGGGTGAATGCAAGCATGTACCGGAAAAGCGTATCATCAGCATGCCAATGCTACTGACTACTGGCCTTCAAGACTCAAGACCGCCACCATCGCGACCACACTCCGCCAATGAAAGATGGTACCCAAGAAATGTGCTGGGTATATATGTGTATGCAGTGCGCCAAGTCCGCTTCTGTCATGCTTGCAGCATCGTTTCGTATGTCGAGCGTCTTTGTAAATTTCAACAGCACACCTTCGGCATGTACATCGGCATGACATAGGTACAAACATATTTATACACGTGTCAGACGAGCATGCAGCAGATGCATGCGCTCGTAAAGACATAAATGCATGCATGCATGCTTGCTTGCTTGCGAACATACAAACATGTGTATATATATATATAGATACACACAGATACATAGACACCTAGGCACACCGATAGATAGATACACATACATACATACATACATACATACATACATACATACATACATACATAATTACATACAGACAGACAGAGACACATACATACATACATACATACATACATACATACATACGTACGTACATACATACATACGTACATACTTGCACACAGACGTACAGACACACACACAGACAAACACTTACATACATACATACATACATACATACATACATACATACGTACATACATACATACTTGCATACATACATACATAAATACATACATACATACATAAATACATACGAACAGACACACATACATACATATATACATACATACATACATACATGCATGAATGCATGCATACATACGTACATACATACATGCCTACATACATACATAACAGACATACTGACATACTGACATACATACATACATACATACATACATACCTACGACGGTGGTGGTGGTGGTGGTTGGTGGTGGGCTGCTGCTGCTGCTGCTGCTGCTGGTGGACATATGTGGACGTGGAGGTGGGGGTGGCGGCGGCGGCGGTGGTGGTGGTGGCGGCTGCGGTGTCTGTGCGCGTGCATGCGTGTAAGCGTCTGTGAGTGTGTATGTATACGTGATACTAGTACGTGTATGCAAGACACAGTTTGTTGGTTGCACCTGCCCCGTCACTGCCGACTCCTGAAGCAGGCGTCCGATCGCCTCTCGCACAACTGCAAGAGATTTGAAGGAATTGTCTCCTCGTGCTAGCTAAGTAACCAAAAACGAGATAACCGCCAAGACGGCGCCCACGGTTGCTGCATCTACTATACCAAAACCGAACCTGATTCCCTCCATCAACCGGCAGATACATGCCGCTCTGACAACTACGCTGGCGGATCCTCAACATCGAACAGGAAGATATTGATCAGGCATGGTTTTGTTGATGATGTTTGTCGTTGGGCTTAGAGCAACTATATGACTGCAGCATCTGTGCCTCAGTAGAATGAGGGAGTCACTTGATAGCAGAGAACGAAGAGCAGCACCACTGCTTGGCATGCAATTTAACTCCCCAGAGCCGGGCCAGGCACAGCCACGGCAGCTCTGCACCACTACTTAAATGTTGCGAAAGTCACTTTCGCACCTGGACTCTGCAACCCAAGTAATCACAGCTTGCGGAGTGTTTGGGCTGTTTGCTTCGGCGCCCCAAACTCTCCCTTTTCTACATGTTGTGGGCCTCTTGCATCGTCGGAGGAGAAGCAGTGTCCTCGAGCTAAAAAGGGAAGCAAAGGTCCCACCAAGGACCACTTAACGAACTTGCTCGTGATATACATCAACGCTTGATAGCAGGCCGTGTGGGGTCTGTTTCATTGGAACACACTTGGTTTGTTTCGTTCCCGGGCGGCAGTGTTGCAATCTCGTGCTTTGACATGTGACATAATAGTCTTCAAGAGCCTGACTGAATTCTGCCGAAAGCTACTGCTCTTCAGGACTCTAGGTGTTCGGTAAAGTCATCGGTAAAGTCGTGCATACTCTGATGCACAGGATATCCCCACCCAGCCTCTCGACCCAGCAGAACCCCAATCTCGAATTTAAACGGGCAACAATGCTTGCCACATTAGAATCTAGGCCCTACCACAGGAAACTCTATGCTCAGGCTTTGTATACCTCACCCTGAGAGCTTTTGACGCAGTATTGCACAGTTAAACGGGCTGCCTCTCAATCTTGACCAACAGGTATCGAGCACATGACATACGTTGAGCAACAAAACTTGCCCAGACCGTGAAATGGTACTCTGAAGTCCTTGCTCGACGTTTTGTTACAAGTATGGAAACCTCCTCCTCCTCCTCCTGCTGCCAAGCCATGACGTGTTACCCCGCTCTGAGAGAACCTTTCCTACGTTTCTGTGTCCATCCACCATGTGATATGCTGATTTGATCTTGCGGGCAATAATCAAACACTGCGAGAGGCAGCTCCCGGAATCAAACCCTTGTAGCCGGGCCTCTGGCCCTAACCTCGCTAAATGCTGAAACACGACTGCGCCAGGCGGCTGTAGGCTCTAGTGGCGCAAGAGCAGAGTTGTCGGCAATGGCCTGGAGTCAACTCAGTCTGGCAGCCTAGACCGTTCTAAGAGGCTCTAAGTACATGGCATGCTAATCTGATCCGTGTGCTCTTTTGCATGGCTGCATGTTCGAGCATGTACCGGACATATATTGTATATTACTTATTTCTATGGCTGCTACATGCGATGACATATACGAATGTCCCACTCCGGTTCTTTGGCTGGCTTTTGCGGAGGGGGGGGGGGGCCGGCCAGGTTTCGTAGTCCGACGGAGGAGTGAGAACACGTTGAAAGAAGTATACAAAGAGAGCTCCAAGCAAAAAGCCTGAGGCGATGTGTGTCGCAATTATGTCATGCCTCCTCGGCGACTCTCTTCGTGAAGCCAAAAGGAAAACCGCAAGTCCCGGAACGATGGCCTCAGCTCCGGCCACCGCCTTCGCCTTGGCTTTGGCCTTCGCTCTCGCCTGGGATAGTGCGATCAACAACCCCCAAGCTCTCGGATCCATATGTTCGAGTTGCAAAGTATCCTCTCGGCCACGGCCGTGAGTGCTTCGACCCTTCTACAGTTTCTAGCGTAGGACTGTGGAGCTGCGAGAGCTTCGTGTCTCGAACCCTTAAAACTCTCATACCGTACCTGCTGCTGCACCTGTGATGAAACACACACACAATGTTATAGGTGTGTTATTAGTCCAGCGATGTCTTGTTACATACAAGGTACATACACACACATATACACATGCATAGATACATAGATACAAAGATACATTACATAGATACACAGATACACAGGTACGTACATACATACATCCATCCATCCATACATACATAGCTACACGCATACATACATACATACATACATACATACATACATACATACATACATACATACATACACGTATGTGAAGATGTACAGGTGTATACACATGCATGCACACACACACACACACACATATATATATATATATTTTTATGCACATATATACACACATATACCTATACATATACGTATACGTATACATATACACACACGTATGTAGGTAGGTATGTATGTACGTATGTATGTATGTACGTCTGTATTTCTACACATACCTGGTATATGCCTGAAACATGTTTAGGTAAGTGTGTATATATGTATTGTGTATGTGTACACACTATGTGCTCATGTACTTATGCATGTAGCCTAGCTACTACTCAATAGACTTAACTATTGATTCGTAGATGCTCGCCCTCTACCACAGGACCGGCCGCGCACATGTTCCCGAGGTTCCCAAATTGCACAGACCGCGCGCGGGATTCCCTACAACCCTATATTTTATGGGCCATACACGGGATTCCTGAGGTTCGCTACAGTCTCAATAGGTTAGTGTACTCAAGCTTGGGCAGAGCAGCAGTGAAGGTGATGCCATGAAGGAAGTCTTGGAGGTCCTGGCATCGAGGGGACTCACTTTGGAGCTCAGGTCAGAAGGCTTGAGCACTAGCACTGTGCTCGAGCTTGGCTTTACGATTCTGATTTGGTAGTGTAGCTGCAAGCGCTCCTTCGCCTTCGTCTCGGTGCCATGCCCTTCCACAGCATCAGCGCCCTTGCGGCCGATGTTGTCATCGATCTGCGGTCAAAACAAGCTGCAGCCTCCGCCTATGTCTCTCCGTATGTGTATGAACAAACATAAGGAAATCCAGGCACATGAAAAATGCAAAAACACATATGCATATATGAATGTAGGCATGCATGCATGTATGTATGTATGTATGTATGTATGCGTGCGTACATGTCTATATATGTACATGTGTACCTGACATGTATGTATATATCATGCCTGTCTGTGTGGGTAGGCATAAACAGACCTAGATTCTGGACACATATAAAAAAAGAAGATGGCTGACAAACACAGTGCTGCCAGCTTGCGTCTGCCAGGTCCGGCGAGCCCAGGCATGCCCCGGTGCCCGCCTCGGAATTTCATTGTGGTTGTCGTTAGTAAGGTGTCGATCATTCTTTCACGTATAGCGATTATTTGTACTACTCTTATTTCATTAATACTGTTGTTGTTAGCGTTGTTATTGATGATATTATAGTTGTTGTTATTACCTTTGTGGTTCTTGAAAATACTGTTCCAGCTGTGGTTACTATGGTAATTGTAGGCGGTGTTGTTATCTTTGATATTGTTATTAAGGGGCATCGGAGGTTTCGACTCTCACATCCCGACGAAGCGGGCGAGGCTTCTGGAGCACTTGGTCTGAGATTCAGAAGACACTTCAACTTCGCTGGTTACAGTGAACATAAGCCGCCAAGTACCCATCACTCCGGCAGCGTGCCCTATCGCACTGCCGGGACAACAGCTATACGCACAATTACACTTTAAATGCTTCACCGTGCAAAGCTTGCTCGGTGAGCTTTGTCTTGAATCATCGCACCGTCCAAACCATGTCTTACCACATGTCGTCCCACACGATGCTACATCATATCGTTAACTGCACTATAAACATGTGCATTTCTACATGCATGCACGTTTACATGTGTCTATGTACATGTACATATATGTGTACGCTTATTTACTTGCTTATTTACATATCTGTGTGCGCGTGTGTCATGCCTGTATGATGGTCAGTGACACAGCAACATTCTCTAACGCAGTCTTGCATGTTCTGAACACCGAAACCACTCCTTCCATCGCACTGCAATTCTGAAAGAGCAAACTAAGCATAGGACGCTATTGGGGAGTGCTCCTGTCGAACTTTCGATGCAGGGTTGTTTCACAGATGTCACTGCTGCATTAACGAATCTTGCATTCTCTGCTACTGGCGCGTTCATGATCTATGGTTTTACAAGTCTACTGACTCTACTGTCTTGGCCTTGTCAGGGCCTTGTCGCTGAAAGGCGGATGCACGCCGCTCCATGTCCTCCAAATCCTACCCATACTGCCCATACTCTCCTCCCTAACCATGGAAGCACATCCACCCAGCAGGCCCGAAACTAGAAAACCACCCTCTTCCTCAGTCTACATCAAAGGAAGGCAGGCAGCATCACTCAGGTTCAGTCTGGACTGCTGAGATCCTGTCAGGGACAAGATTGGAGGGGCAGGGGCCCTAGTCTGCGGTTTGGGTCGATGTGATCTTTGATTCTTTAGACCAACAGGTTACCAACGGCGTAGATGAACACGAGCAGACTGGAACACTCTTGCACTTACAGCGCACCGTTCAGGGACGTTTCTGTCTCTGGGTTCTTCGGGATGCCGTTCAGCACAGGCCACTTCCGGACGCGAGGTCGAAGGGTGGAACGCCGAACTTCAAGGACTCAGCTTTGTCGAAAGCTTCGGTTGAGACTTTACTGGAACACCTGGAACCCAGGTACATCATCCCATATTCTCTCCCTGCTCCCATGACTGCCTCGAGGCGTCGGCCCGGAGTTCTGCACCGCGCGCTGGTCGCCGAAGTCCAGATTCCTTGGGCAGTACCAGGACAAAAAGGTGGGCGATGCATGTGTACATCTGTCTGTGCATAAACATATATATATATATATATGTGCATACCAAGGCGGCCTGTGTGTGTACATGAATACATGCATGTTTAGGACTCCCGCTCGACGAGGTCAGGCGACGTTTGTGGCGGCAGGAAAGCACTTGAAGGCTCATACGTACATACATACATACAGACATACATACATACATACATACATGCATGCGTACGTACATACATACATACATACATGCATGCATACATGCGTACATGCATACACGCATACACGCATACATGCATACGTACGTACATACACACATACATACATACATACATACATACATACATACATACATACATATGTCTACATGTATATATACATACGTATGCATGTATGTCTGTCTGTATGTATGTATGTATGTGTGTGTGTATGTATGTATGTATGTATGTATGTGTGTATGCATATCTGTATATATATATATACACAAATATGTAAGCATGCGTATATACCTGCATATTTTTGTATATACACATATTTATCTATGCACACATGCTTTGAATGTGACTGAAAATTAAGTGCCTGCATGTGTACTCGCACAAACAAGCCCAACCCTTTCACATCCTACGAAAGTCCAATCCAGATTTGCCTCACTTGCTAGGTCACATGGACCGGGCGCAAAGTGGGAGGATGCTCCGAGACTTTCTTTGACTCCCTTCGGAGCTTGATTTCTTCTTGTTGGGGAACCACAACTTTCAATACGATGTAGGAATGTAGGACCTACATTGGGGGGAGTAGGAGGTTGAGAGTCTGGAAGGACATTCCCCGAGACCAAATCCACCTCAAGCAGGGGCAGACTAGTACAGTACCCCTCCTTGAAGTGACCGTTGAGAAATCTTGGAACGCGGGTCTCTCTGCAAAGCTTTCGGATGGGTGAGAGAGCTGGCGAGTGGCATGTCAATGTCAGTAAACAACAGAATATCCTCCAACAGCGTTTCTTCGGATCAGCTTTTGGGTCGCTACAGGTTGGCAAGAGATGGCTAGAACTTCCATCTGCAGCCACCTTGCCAAACAAAAATTGACCGCAAAGTGATCAGAAGAAGCCAGGGAATCGGCAAACTGTGCCAGCCCAGATAGACTCCATTCCTAAAAAAGCCTTCCGTAGAGGCCTCATGCACGGATTGAGAGTCGCAGACTGTCTAAGCAAACTGCACACGTGCACATCAATTCATCCATCCATCCAACAATCAATCCGTGTCTCTATCTATCTATCTATCTATCTATCTATCTGAATCTATCTATCTATCTATCTATGTCCCTATCCATCTATATTAATCTAGCTAACCAGTAGCTAGCTATGTGCATCTAGCTAACCAGTCTCTCTCTCTCTCTGCACGGTGCTTTGCTTCTGGCACACAGGGCCACGTACATACAGACACAGCCTCCGTGGGCCACTATGTTCGCAACGAGGCTCGCCACGGATCCATGCTTTCCTGAGCAGCACTTGAACTGGCATCTACGACAGAAGGGACTAGTGTTGACAAGTTCGCCCATTTCTGCCTGACACCCCCTGGCTGCAGGTTTGGCAGTACTGCAATGCCGCAATACCTGTCTATGGTGTTCAATTGCATCCTGTTGGGCAGATCGCTCGTAGTTTGCGTGTCAGGAAATGCAGTCACGAACACAAGCAATGCAGACGGGGGTCTGAGTTTCGAACCTTCGGCAGGCGGAGCTGTATGTGAATGTGGGAACCTGCAGCAGGCGGAGCTGTATGTGAATGTGGGAACCTGCAGCAGCCAACTCGTCTACCCTATTGTATGCAGAAACACGCAGAAGCCTGCGTAAAAAAGAATAGAAGGTGTTCAAAGTTGAAACCGGCGTCATGAGCCTCTTGACATGCACCAGACAAGGCTTGATGGAATGGCTTCGAAAGAGCTTCTCTTGTCAGGTTACCTTGCCGCATCTAATCTGCTGATTCAGTATACAGACGTTGTGCTCTTGAAACGACAACTTCTCGGTACGACGCGCCCTTGCACAGCTCTGCATTTATCCCTGGGGCGTTGCAGCCTGCCACCAGTATTGCATGTGAGAAGACTGGGGGGCCGCGACGAGAGTGGGTCACATATGCGAGGGATAAAGGCAGGTCAATTCCTTGGACGCCACCGTGAGATAACCAGACCTGCACCAGAATCCTCATGTCTGGAACCCTACGGTGTGCTAGGATATCTATCTACATACCGCCGGGATTATGAACGACTGACTGACTATATCTTGTGATGTTTGAAGCGCAGGCATCCAGGGACCAACTTCATGACATAAGCCCGGGCTCGGTTGGGATTCCCGAGTCCAACTTCGTGTCTCCTCAACCCCCTTTCCGCCCGCCTTGATGCCAAGTCACGAAACTGTTTCTGCAGCTCGCCCCTCGGTGAGACGTGAGACGGCGGACTCGGGCTATCGAAAAAAGCAAAAGGAAATACACATAAGCTTTCACACTGCGCAGCCTGCCTACGACGACATTTGCAAACCAGCTTAGGGAGTTGCAAGCGTGCGCAAATTCGCGGCCGTCGCAACGATCCCAGCACTGGCCACCCTGCTGTACTCGGTAATGAACCTGATCAAGGCCGGGCTGCTGCAGCTGCCGCTGCCGCTGAAGCAGCAACTTCACTTCGAAGCTAACCTCAAAAACCGCCATACCCACAGAGCAGCATTGTCAAGGCATGTCGAGTCAAGTGTCTATCATGATTTTCTGGCCCCCTTGCCCCACAAGGAGGTGTCTAGGGCTGCACAGGAGAAACCAAGGCTCAGTGGAGCCGAAAACTTGGCAACGAGTAAGCCGATTGAGCACGGATCAGTACAGCAGCATATGTCATGGCATGATGACGGGAAGTCATCACAGCTAGGCACCTGCCCAAATCCATGAAAGCTTGGCCAATCCACCAGGTAAACCACATCAAACCCAGAAAACATCCTCTGCAAAAGTCTCTGAACTATCGGTGGCCACTGGACCAGGCTCACGTCCATGGACGAAGCGGAACCTCGCATCCGGCAGCATGCCTCGGGTTTCGGAGTCCCTGACAGAGTCTGCAGCCGACCACTTTCAGAAACTCCATGAGCAGGAGCAAGATTTGACCATGCTTGGGATCTCCGACTCTGGATATTACCGGTATTCTCTCACTCCGACATGACCGAGGCTCCAAATTCTGGTCAGAGAATGGAGTTACTAGGGTAATGCTGTCGTAATGGCCGCCGGCCCGACCCTGTTCGCAAACCAGCAACCTCATGGTTGAGATGGACGGTGGTGATGACATCATTGAGGTTCTCACCATCACCATGTTCATCATGGCCATATCTATTAATATCTATGTCGATACCTGGTGCGATCGCTCATGAGTATTGTGGGTGGAGCTCACCTTAGCTCTCCCTGTTAAAGTCTGTTCCCGAAGGCACGGTGCTGATGATGCCACCGGCACGACAAGCACGACGAGCATCATCACCATCACCATGACCATCACCGCCATCTCCCGGGAATCATTGTCATGAGAAGCAACTAAAATCGCTGAGCTTCTTGGACGAAGTCAAGGAAGCTCACGGAGGTAGCACCTGCACTGCCCCACAGGAACGGAGTCATGCGAAAATCCAAAACTTCGGATTCGCCTTGGAGTTACGACAAGCCTAGAGGCTTTCGGGGATCCTTCAACGTCAATGCTTCGCCAAGTGGCTCGGCGAAAGCATCGCGAAGAACGTCGTGCCTCAAAAAAGCAGAACGTAAGCTTCAACTGTAAAGATGATGCCGCACCTGTCCAGGTCTCACAGTTCTGCGCTGCCAAGGCTTGGTCCTCCAGTCAAAACCGATATCGGACTTCGTTTGTAAAGAAGACAAGTGACAGTCTTTGATGTCGAGGCCGTGGAACTTCAAGAAAGCCTGGGCCACTCGTGAAGCTCAGGCAAACCTTCATGAAAAGCCGGAACTACCAAGCACCAAATTGTGCAACAGATGGCACAGTCTGCTGAATCAGGTGATGTGTCATATGTCCTGCGTTCCAGGCAAACCTCTCAGCCTTGCACACTACCCTAGCCCCAAGCATCAAGGTGCTATGTCTGCTTCTGTGGCTCGATACAACTGGTCAGCAAGCTGCAGCTGAGTCGCTGCCAGTTGGTTTTCACTTCCCATCGCCTCCCGAAACTCATCGACGCTGATGTGTCCTCAACTAGCAGACCCATGCACCGTCGCGGAGTCACCATGAACCTTGCTTTCAGGTCAAGAAACCGCGTTTTCAGCCGTTGTAAACGCCAAGAGCGTCGACCCCGAATCTTCACGCAGCATCTTTGCAGCGGGGCGGCCGTCGCCATCCCAGTCGACCTGAGGGACTTTCGGCCCCGGAGGATAATGGAGCTTGAAGAGGCTTTCCAGGTGCTCTCCCACGGCATTTGAGGGTGTGAGGCAGCTTGAGATGCCGCAGTGTAACTTACATGATGCCACAGATTGCAGCATTCCGGTGCTTGCCAGCTTGGCAAAGCAATGTAATCCCATCACCCATTTATTAAACACCTCCTAAAAACACTTTGGGGCCAATCCTCCCGGAATCATCCCTGCCCTTTAAAACCTCATTTGGATTAGGCTGGCCCGGAGCAAGAGCAAGAGCAGGAATTGGATCAAGAGTCGGAGTAACAGCAAGAGCAGGAGCAAGACCAAAAGCAGGAGCAAGCAAGAGCAGGAGTAAGAGCAAGAACAAAATCAGGAGCAAAAGCAAGAGCACGAGCAGGAGTAAGCGCAAGAGCAGGAGAAAAATCCAGCACGAGAGCAAGAGCAGGAGCAAGGTCCGTCAGACTCAAAAGATACGGAGGGGAATAAAAGTCAGTCTAATAAAACAAAATAAAACCCTTTTTTGATTTCTTATAGAAGGGGCATCTGTCTGCAGATCATCGGATACCCGTATGAAGAACTTATCGTAGGTGCGCTGTGAAACGCAGGTACTCAACCATCCATGTGATGTTGAATGCAGAATTTCCATATGACTGTATAAATTCTTCTGGAAGGCCAGATTCTAGATACTGTCAGTATGCTTAATCTCCTCCTGTTGCACACGAGTCAGCACCAGCATCTCAGGGAGCAAAACGCAGAAAGCCACATAAACCTGCACAAACACAAGCTGCAGGATGCACAGGAGGCATGGCAAGCCAAACCACCAGCACATATCCATACAAGAAGGCAGCGCATGTTGTCGGAATTCTGGCGGGCGCGAAACCATGGAAAAATACGACAGCCTCGAAGAGCATCTGGTAGAGCTGCACTGCAAAGATCTGGTCCTCGGCCTGCTTCCTTTCCAGGTTCTCGGCCATCCTCGGGCAGTCGGATTCTACGGGCCAGCGGCTCGAGAGCACTGGAGGCGGTTGGGATACGTCGAACTGAAAATGTCGAGGCGTGGGTTGTGTGGTCTAACGGGGACTCGGACACCTTTCTCCAGTGGCAAATCTGAGGACTTGACACGTCCCCTCTCAGAAGATTCATTGGTGCTGTTAAAAGAGTTCGGGGCGAGCCCATGACTCTCTGGAAGACATGGGGAGAGCCAGAGCTGCCGAGAAGTACATGACAGGCCTGAGCTATGTCGATCGAGCTACAATAAGACAAAACCGTGAACAAAAAATTACAATGTTGACAAAGTTTACAAGTCAGAAGCTGCTTTGCAGCTTGTTGCTGCAGCAACGACTGCTTTCCCTTGCTCCATCATGGGCTGGGTTTTTCTGTGCTTTGAAGTTGTTTCGCAAGCGATCCCGAACATACTGCACCCCTCAAGTTGAGGCATAGGGTTACCGCATCGCCATGCTGCCGCCGAAACTGCGGCGCCGTAAGATGCACCTCCGTGTGGTACGGGATCTAGATTGCCACGATAGTCTCTGCCGCATGATCGAAAGGTGTTCGGCATGTGGGGCAGGAGGCTTCCTTTGCCGACCTCAAAACCCAGCGAGCGATGCACTCCTCGTGATAGACATGACCGCATGGAAGCGCAGCAACGTCGGTGTCTGCGTCAAAGTCTTCCAGGCAGCAAGCACAAGCCTTCTGGCTTGAAATGCTCCCTGACAGCGTGCGGTTAACTGTTGTCAGAGCTGTCCATGTGATGTTGCTCGTGTTTTCGACGTCGCTCAGGTCGGTCTTGACGGAAACGAGGTTGAACTCCACGCCGGCGGGGGTCGATGTGTCCAGCTCTCCGAACTTGCAAGCCGCCCACACACAATGGCACTCCTTCTCCATCTCCGTGTCATTCACAGTTCCACCCTCTGCCCTTGCAGTCTTCGTGAACATGACGACGAACAAGAGCAGAAACAGAAGGACTGACATTGACGCACATACCACCATGGGCCAATACGCATCCTTCACAACCCCAACCAGCATGCTGATCACGGACAGGGCCACGAGGACGATCGCCCACACGATGAGCTTCGCATTGCTGCACTGCACGGATGCCGCCATTTGCACCTTGCCCTGCAGGTCCACAGGCCAACTACAGTTTGTCTAGCCAGGCAATCATGACAAACTCTACAGTGTCATGCATGCACTGCGTTGGGCACGATATTATCACTGCGAACAACTCACAGCTCGGATGACATCATCATCCTATGCTCTTGCCGGTTTACCTGATTTCACCGACCTGCTCTTGAGCAAAACCTGGATAACGCGCGCGTCCAGCCTAATGCTGTTCGTCTCAAGAAAGCAGAACTTTTCTGTCACCGGCCCATGCAGAAAAGCGACATGAGCATCAGCTTCGGCATCATTATCATCACCCTACTTATCAGCACCGGCAGAAACATCAGAAGCATCGTCGCTGTCTTGAGTCATAACCGTGACAACCAGCATTCGACGCAGCAGTTGAGGTAGTACTATAGTTGCAGTCGTCGTCGTTCTGGAGGTGTTTGCGGTGGCCGTAGCGATAGCAGTAGCAGCGGTAGTAGCCGCAGAGGTAGTAGTAGCAGTAGTACTAGCAGCAGCAGCAGTAGTAGTAGTAGTAGCAGTAGCAGTAGCAGTAGCAGTAGCAGTAGTAGTAGTCGTCGTCGTCGTCGAAGTAAGAGTAGCAATAAGTAATAGCAGCAACACCTGTAGCCTTAGCAGTAGCAGTAGCAGCTGTAACCTTAGCAGCAGCAGTAGCAGCAGCTGTCGCAGTAGCAGTAGCAGCAGAGTAGCAGAGCAGCAGCAGCAGCAGCAGCAACAGCAGCAGCAGCAGGAGTAGTAGTAGTAGTAGTAGTAGTCGTCGTCGTGGTGGTGGTGGTAGTAGTAGTAGTAGTAGTGAAAGTAGTAGTGAAAGTGGTAGTGAAAGTTGTAGTAGTAGTAGTGGTAGCAGCAGCAGTAGTAGTAGTAGCAGCAGGAGTAGTAGTAGTAGTAGTAGTAGTAGTAGCAGTAGCAGTAGCAGTAGCAATAGCACTAG
>CAJNDV010031908.1:0-76585 GCA_905221635.1 Symbiodinium sp. CCMP2456 | reverse complement strand
GGTGGTGGTGGTGGTGATGGTGGTAGGCTCGATCTCTACTGGAAGCATGCCTCGGGACTTAGGAATGTCACTGTAAAGTGCAAGACGCCCATGATCACGTTGGCTCCCGCATTCAGACGGGATGATGGTCATCATCAAACACACCTTCTCGTTATGCATGTAACGTCCTAGCTCATCGCGATGACTGTTTCTTGTTTGATTAGCACAAGTATTTCTCCTCCTCCTCCTCCTCCGCCTCCTCCTACAACTACAGCAACCGTTACTGCTGCTCCTACTGATTCTCCTACTGCTACCACTACCACAGTATCCCTACCACCGCCACCACCGCCACCGCGACCGCCACCACCACACCCCGGGAGCTTTCTGATATAGCCAGGATTCGTCGGCCGGGTGGACTTTACGGCTCGGTCGATGAAGGAAGTCATGACCTAGGGTCGCTGGCACTGTACCCGTCATCTCACCAGATTCCGGTTGTCAAGGGGGTCCGATCCGCGTTCCTTCTCGCGCCCTTCCCTGCCAAGAAAACCTTCACACCTCAAAGACCTACGTGGCAAACCTTCAGAGCCCCGGCCGTGTGGCTTTGGGCCGAGTCACAATGTTGTAGACCGCCAGAGTGAAGAAAACCTCTGACCGCAAAAACGACGGAGCCGGGATCCCCGAAGAGCAGCAGATGCAAACGCCCGAAGGCATCCAAAATATCCTAGAGTCCTAGAGATCAAGTTTGGGGATCCACACTGGGTGGCTCGGGTGCCAGGAGAGCTACGTAACTTCTAGGACTCTAGGGCTTTGTGCAAAAAGGTCACAATGAAGAACACCAACATGCCAGCCGGAATGGAGCCAGTCTCGGAGACCAAGCCTGCCCAAGCGTGGTGCGACACCCTAAAAACACATAAAGGCCCGAAGACCATAGGTTCTTGAGATCCGACGACCCGGACTGAGTTGCAGGACCATGGCGAGGCAACTGTGTGCAGGAGATCGCGCACAGCACTTCGTTCGAACAGCATATGTTGAAAGAAGCTCGAACCGCAGCATGTCCAAATGGCGAATGCTCCAACACGATGCCGTGCTAGTCCTATGGCCGAGCGGCGGTGGATGTCGATCCAGTCCTCGCCGCCAGTGGTGCAGCCCAGCAGTGTCAACATGCACATGAGCCTCAGTTTCCATAACTTGCGGGGCATCTTGCGCTTCCTACTTACAGAATCTGCAAAACAGCGCTTAGCAACAGCTTGCCTCGAAAGAGTCGTGTTTGGGTCCGTCGATCGTTGGAGTACACGTCTGATCAACTCCACTTCATACCCGTGGCCTCCCTCGCTGACATGGCAAAAAGCAACTAATTGCAGAAACTCAGACAGCCGTTCAGCCATCAGATTGAGAATCCCGGAAGGTCGTCCTAATTTCCGGGCGCTGTCTGGAAATGGTGCAATTCTCATTCACATGCAGACTTTGCCGCACATGCGAGTGTAGTAATCTCCTGTTTTTTACGACAGCACACCTGAAAAGCCGAGACTCAACACTGTATAGAGTAGAGCTCAACACGATGCTCAGGGTCTGGTGTCTATAGTGGTTACCTGTGTCGATCTCATGCAAACGAGACTCCCCATGACCGTTAAAGGGAAATCATAGCCGTTGCAACAAGGAGTAGCTACGTAGCTGTACAAGGTTGCACAAATTCCCCGAGGAGCGCTTTTCAGAAGGAGTGCTCGACGTAACCATCGCTGCGTGCGGATCCGGCCACCCTCTGGCACTCTGTCCGGCTCCCGTCCCAGAAGGCCCTCCTCAAAAACTCCGGCACCGACTGGCCCTCCGGCCAGTGCGTAAAGTCCGCTGCAGTCCATCCCCGTGCATTCCGCGTATCCAGTCGTGCCCCGAGAGCGATGAGCGCTGCAGCTCCCGTGTACTGTGCTGTCAGCATGGCCAGAAACAATGGTGTAGCACCAGGTGCATGGTAGAAGACACGGGCAGAAGTGGTGGCAGAGCCAAGTTTGTATTGCAAGCCTTTCAGTTTTATCCAGAGTCGGACTGCCGGAGGCTCACTTCCCATGTTCGTAGGCTCGTTAACATCCGCTCGCATCTCTACGAGCCGGAAAACTAGATCGGCATTGTCTCCTCGATAAAGCATAGCGCAGCCAAGGGCGCCAGACAAATCCACCGTCTCGCCGGCTTGCGCAACGAGCTCCTCCACCACAGCCAAACAGCCACTGGCACAGGCGCTCGGAAGGGCAGAAATGCCGAGAGAATTCTTCAAATGCGGACTGCAGCCAGCCTGGCACAAGATGCGGATGCCTTCGGCATTGTTTGCTTCCGCTGCTGTTGTGAGGGCTGGGTCGACAACTCCCGACCGGCCGTCGACCCAAGCTCTGGCAGCTATAAGAATTCGCGCTGCTTCGTTGTGATTGTGCAAAACGCAAATGGATAAAGGTGAAGTGGACGATGGTATTTCTACCTGGGGCATATCCTTCTTCGTCTTGCAGTTCGGATCAGCACGCCGCGCTAGCAAGCCCCGAACTGAGTCAGCATCTCCGCTCAAGGCTGCGTAGTGCAAGGGCGACCATCCACCCTTGTCGGTCTCATCTACAGCCGTAAATCCATTCTGGAAGAAGAAGCGTTGCACGGCGAGGGAATAGAGAGACCCAGCGTCTTCATGGAACCCAGGCACTACTTGGCATGTGTCCTCCACGCGCAAGCCCCTCAAGTACACTGGCCGCAGATTCAGCAACACCCGGTAACTCACGTAATCATGGGCTCTCAGAAGGTCCAGTAGCTTGGCATGCACTGCGTTGGACAACACCGGCGCCAGCTTATCTGCATCCTCTGGCACGGTGAACTTGCCTTCACCAGGTGGTCCCCCGTAGGCAGTTGAGCGCTTGCCAAGCACCAGTTCCAAGTGCGTAGGGCTCTTCACCATAATCCACGATTCATCACGGCTGAGCTCACGGCAGGTGCGCTCAACGGCACACCACCCACGAGCTGCCCACGTCCATTCATTCATTCATGCATTGTACGTCAACCTGCACCGTACCCGAAGGTTGGTAGTTTAGACGCCCTCAGGGGCGGAGAGCCGAAGCCCCCCTCATTGCAGCAACCCGCGACGGCGCAGGGTCGTGGCCACAGGCATGGTGGGACCACAAGTGCCCAGGCAAGACACTAGGCCCCGCACACAGACTAAAGGCAAACCCAAAGCCCGGTGACAAAAGAGAAGACTCGGCCCAAAGGAAGAAGACCTGCGGCCCGCAGTGGCATCAGACAGATTGGGTCTTCGCAAGGCAACCAAAGGGGAAACCCAAAAGGGGAGAACTAAACCGAAAAGGTCCGGGGTGGAAGCCTAGGAGCGTCACGACAAGCGGAGCTCACCAATGGCACGTTTCATCAAGTCATGATAAGGCCCAGTGGCCTCGTGCTGAACCCTAAAAGCAGCGCCTCAATGGACGGCAGCATCGTAGCGCTCACAAGCTGTTTGCCAGTCAGCCCGAAGGGGCAAGAGCAGGGAAGTGCAGCGTGCATCTGCCTCACTGTTGAGAGCCCGAGCGAGAGTGGTGTGAGCAGGGTTGTCCGCCTGCCACCGCAGCTGCTTGCCGTGAGAAGGTACCCAGTGCACCTGCAGGTCATCCCTCAGGCCTCGCCAGAGACGCAACACCAGAGCTTTGTTGTCGAGGAAAACGCAGGCAGGCACATCAGCGCGCCGGAGGTGGCACAAAAGTTGCCAAAGTGCTTCTCGCTCCGCCGCCGCAGGTGTTTGCTCAAAAGTGGAAACCAGGCCACCAACAACAACAGGGCCGGTGTCAGTGGCGGCCGCAACAGCCCAGGCCGCACGCTGCCAATGGGCAAGCTTCGGGCGCGTAAAAGCACCCCCGTCAGTAGCGCAGACAACAGGCCCCACGGCCGCGGCGGGCGCTAGTTCCGTGACAAGCTCAAAGTCCAAGTCTGGTGGAGGGGGCGGCCGGTGCAACGGTAAAGGCAGGAGTTTGCAAAGAAAACTCCTCTCAGGCTGTGAGCCCAGAGGGCGCGTCCAATCAACCGCGGGGCAGCTGAAAGTGAGGTGAGTCCGCGTGGGGACCGGGTCACCGCACGTGCAAGTCAGGTGTGCAGCCGCCGGTGGCTTCTGAGTCGTTGAAGAGCTCCAGCGTCAACAGCACAAGCGGTGGCCGTGCGCAGGCCTCTGGGGCCCATGGTCTCGGCCATGCGTTGAAGCGGCTCAAAGCACGGTGTGCTGAGCGCAAGGTCGAACGGCGCACTTTTGGGGTCCTCCTTCCAAAGGCGCTGCAGAAAGGCATTATCAGCCGCACGGCGTAAAGCACACAGCCCATCCCAGCCAGGTTTGAGCGTGCCAAGGGGGGTCCGCCAGGAGCCGTCAGCTAAGCAGGCCCACCCCCACTTCTTAAGCACCGCGGGCCACCGGGGAACGATGGCAGGCCGTGTAAGCACAACAGTCGGTCGCCGGGAACACCGGTACCATTCCTGGCGCGCAACAGCAAAGTCCATGGCATGGCCGGGGTGAAGGTGCGGTCTTCCAACCGTGTGCCACAGCAGGAGCTTAGAACGGCTAGGCGCAGGCTGGCGGCCCCAAAGTGCAAAGGCCACCTGCCGTGTCCACTCGTGGACGTCAGCAACTTTGAACTGGGTCCAAGGCGCGCACCAGGCGAAGAGGGGGAGAACGAGTTCCCGGACCAGAGAGCGGCGCAAGGCCAGCCCCCGCGCAGCGTAGCCAATGCGTTGGCAGCGCACGGCAACGGCAGAGGAGAGCCTAGCAACCTCAGGCAAACAGGTAAGTCCAACCGCGTAGTGCACCCCGAGCAGCACAAAGTTTCGCCGCAGAGGCCCAAGCCAGCGGGCGTTGGCAACGAGGTAGCCCTTAGTTTGAGCACCGGTGGCGAAGCAGGCCAACTTCTCCGGGTGGTGACGTAACCCGAAAAACTGGTCAACAGGATCACCCGCCTGGGCCGCGGCAAGCACAAGGGGGCCCGGCTGGCGGCCAACAGCCCAAACGGTCCTGTCATCCAAGTAGGTTGCAATCACGGCGCGTGGCACAGCCGTCTGGACAACACGCACCCAAACGCAGACAGTGCAATTAAGCAAAAGGGGACTAAAGGGGCAACCCTGAAGTAACCCTGTCATCGGCCGGATGGCCGTGGGGTGGTAAACCCCTTGCCAAGACATGTGCCTTTGCTGCATGGCGTAAAAGTGCCGGAGAAGAGGCAGCAATGCCTGGGGTGCCCCGAGCCACCGGGCGACCTCAAGCGCCTGCGCAACATGCACGGAATCAAAACAACGTTTGATATCGGCTTTATAGCCTGCAAAGTGGAGGCGGTTGCTCCTCGCGTGGTGCAAGTCGGCGGCGAAGCTGGCATGCAAGTCACTGCAAGACCGCCCCGGCATGGAGCCCAAAAGCGAGGGCGGCGCCCAGCTGAGCGCCCAAACACGTAGGTTGCGAACCACCACGGTGCCAAGGGCGCGCCAAAGCGCCGAAGCAATGGCAAGTGGTCGAAGACCACCGTCCTCCTTGGGGAGCAAAGTATAATCCTGACATGGTACCAACTTTGCGGGAGCTTGGCAGCACTCAGGCATCGCGCCCAAAGTCGGGTCAAAAGCTGAAAGAATGGCAACGGAAGCAGTGCAAGTGCTGCCGGGGCCCAGGAGTCAAGGCCAGCAGCCCTCCGAGCGCTAGCCCGCAGGCAGGCCAGCACAGCAGCAGGAGTCGGATGCAACAGCTCGTCGGCCCAAAACGCCGTAGCAGGCCCTAGTCGGGCACACCAATCGCGGGTCTCCGCCTGGGTGTGCGGGGCTGGGGTCGACCATTGGGCCTCCCACTTGGCATGCTCCGCAGCAACAATATCAACAGGGTGCACCGGAGCATCATTAAGAGGGCCAGGGGCCGGGGCAGCAGTGCGGCACACCCAGCCACGAAGTCGGTGCACATTGTTTTGCACAGCATCGTGCCATTGCCTGACACGGCCCTGCGACGCCGCAACCTCAAGCTGGGCAGCCTGCCTCAACGCCCCATCGCCGATCACCTGTGGAGACGAACGGTCCACTAAACCCAACTCAGCCGCATCCTTAAGCACACGCTGCCAAAGCCCAAATGCAGTCGGGTCCTCAGGCCGCCGTTGCAACTCAAGAGCACGTCGCGCAAGGCGGCGAAGGCGGCGCTCAGGATGCGACTGCAAGGCTTCAGTCTTAGTGGAAGGCGGAGGGCGAGGCCTAGAGGGAACAACCCAAGCGCGGGGCAGGTGGCATGCATCAGTGTGCGAATCCCCCGTCAACAAGGACTCGGCGGCATGACTAAGGAGAACCCACGCAGCATTAACATCCGAGGCTTGCAACGCCTTGTCAAACTCAGCATCATGCTGAGCCCACGCCTGCTCCCAAGCCTCAGCCGTGACAGGAGAAAGGTTGGCCGGCACAGGCCGCCGCGAAGGCACCCGTGGAAGCTCCCGAGAATCCTTAGCCAAAGAGAAGGTGTACGACACCAAATCATGATCGGCAGGGCCTGGGGTCTGCTGGCGGTCCAACGCGGGGACCCCCACCGTGGACAACGCGAAATCGACGCATCGGCCCGTGGGCTGGCCGTGCTCGTCCCGGCGGGTCGGCCGCAAAGGTATGTCACCCGCAACCGTTTCGTCGGCCAAACGCCAGAAGCCCGCAGCCCTGGCATCCACGATCGGGGCCCGGTCCGGTGCTAGGTTAAAGTCGCCAAGCAGAATGGCCTCGTCTCCCCGGGCAGCAGCGAAACTGAAAACATCATCAAGAAGGCTTGCCGCTAGAGCATCAGAAGAAGCCGGCAGGTACAAGTTGATCAACATGGTGGGCCGCCCCACCGGGCGGTGCAACCGCACAGCAGAGCCGCGCCCCACAGGCGGCAAGCCCTCGGGCAACGCGAAAGGCATCACAGGCAATCGGGACAGGATGGCGGTGCCGTATTGAACCTGCCCAGCCACACGTTAGCAGACTGGGAGCCGAGCACACAGTTCCACCCCGCATGGCGGAAGGCCGATTCCACAGCAGCCCTCGAATGATCAGGCACCCGCGTCTCCTGGAGAGCCAAAACATCAAGGGAAAGCAGCACAGCAAGGGCAGCCACGGTGGCGACCCGCCCAGCCAAAGTACCCGTGTTGAGGGTCCCAATCCGAACACGGTCGCCGGGTTGCGTCATGGCAGGTCACCCGGGCACTGGCTAAGCGACTCAGCATCGGACGACGCGGAAGGCGCATGCACGGTGGCGCCGGTGGCACCACGGTCCTCAAAGGCAAGTGCCGCGGTCCCGGCATCAGCGAGGGCGACAACCTCAGTCGGTGCAGCCTGCCCGGGGGCAGCGGTGGGCAACACCTTGTCAAGCAACTGCAGCACATGTGCGGCAGCCCGCGCAACAACGGGGTCCTGGTCCTGAGTGGCCTGCGTGAGCTCACGTCGCACACGAGCCCCACCTCTAACAACAGCATCACACAGCTTCTGCCGCCGAAGGGCACAGCGGTTCTTGCGGCAGGCCGCACAGCGCAGGCAAAGGAAACGGAGCTCGATAGCATAGCGCTTGTCCTTCAAGAAAGGCCAGGCCACCGCTGCAACATCATGCGCACGCAAAGCCGGGGGCGGCAGCGCCTTTGTAGCAAGCCGGCGGCACTCGGGACTCGGCGGGGCAATGCAAGCCAGCAGCTGGCGACAACCATCAAGCAAAGGGGCAGCATGCTTGCCCTCAGCAATCATGGCCCGCACGCACGCAACAAACTTGGTGTGGGTGGAAGTCGCGGGCCGGCGCTCACATGTCAGTGCCTGAAGCTGCTTGGGTGTAGCGGCCGTGGCGGTGCAGCGAGCACATGCATAGATCATGCGGGCGCTCCTCGGCTTCTTGGCAGGCTTACCGAACCAAGGGATACGGAAAAACCGCGCATCGTGCGGGCCAAAGTCACCCCGGTGCCTTATGAGGATGCGGCGCGCAACCCCATCAGCGAGCCTGGTGGCCGTGGCCTTCTGTGCACCTGACCTGGCCTGTGGCAACAAGAAACGGCGCTTTGGAGCTTCCGGATGGCACTGGTCTCGGTGGCGCAGGCGCGCATGCAGCAGCACATCAGCGGTCCGCGGGGTGGCTTCCTTAAGCAGGGCCTTATCACAGAGGGGGCAGGGCCACTCAACAACATCATCGGGGCCCGGTGTCACAAACTGCGGTGGCCGGTGCCCAAAGTCCTGCAAATGCTCTGGGCGCCACGTCTTGAGGTGCAGGTGCCGGTAGGCGCACCAGTGCTTGCCACGCACAACGTAGTCGCACCAATCACACTTCCAATGGTCCTTGGCCTTTTTGGTGCGGCCTTTGAGCAATCGGCCTCGGGAGTCATAACGCAACTGGTCCTGAGCCTCGGCCGTCACAGGCATGCAATCCTCAAGGGAGTCGGCGGGAGAGCCAGGCGCAACAGTCCCGGGAGCCGGCCCATCATCAACAGCAGCGGGGCCAGCCGAGGCAACAGCAGGTGGCACCCCAAAGAAGGAGCGAATGCTTGGCGTGGCAGCCGGCGGATCAGTGCGAACCCGCTTGGCCCGGAGCTTCACGGAGGTGGGTGCAGACGAGGCGACCGAGCCCAACGTAGAGACAGCATGAGCCTTTATTCGCAACGGCCGCAGCAGGCTCGCCGATGCGCGACACCGAGTCTTGTCCAACCGGCACAAGGGCAGAGGGCGGCAGTGAGTCAGCGCGAGCCCGCTCAGCCCGATGCTTGACAGAGGAGGGCGCAGAGGAGGCAATCGAAGCACGGATGCAGCGGCGCGTCGGGCCCCCACAGAGGCATCGACACACCCATCATGCACAGCAGGAGCGAGCCCGCCACCTCGCGGGGGGGAGCCCAGGAGCAGTGCGAGCCTACAGAAGAAGGCGCCGAGGAGGCAACCAGGCACACGCAGCGAAATCGGAGCGCGGCATTAGCATCTGCAAGCCTAGCCAGATCATCAGCCGTCGGCCCACCAACACGCGGGAAGGAGCCCTGGCCCGCCTCCTCGGTGACCGCAGCAATCTCATCAGGCAGGCGGGCATTGGCTTTGAGGGTGAGGAGGTCAAAGTGCTTGCCGGTGTGCCACACAATGACCCTAGGCAGGGAAGGCCCAAAGTTATAAGCACTCGGGGGCATGTCGGCCCGCTCCGGCAGCACAAAGATAGTGCACTTATGCGTTTTGGCAGCAGCAAGAATCTCCAATGCACCGGCCCAGGCATCGGGGGCCTGCATACGCGTGAGGTAATCGGCAAAGGACTCGAGGTGTTGCTGCCGGTCATCACAGCCATCCCACCGCTTTTGGTAGGTGGGGGTGTACTTACGCATATGGGCAACGGTCTCGGCACGCGCCTTGTCTGGCGACGGCGCCGCAGGCAGTGCCTTGGCCAAGAATGGAAAAGGCAAGAGCCGTCACCTGGCACAACATGCCGCTCGAGTTCGGGCGGGATTTGGCGGTAGCGGACCGAAGTCGCGGCTGACTTCTTCGGTCCCGGCAAAGGGCGCGCATCACCCTCGGTGGGCTCAGTGGCCTCAGAAGCCTGCAGCACAGGTTTTTCCATAACGGTGAACGCCTCACGTGTGAAGGAAAAGGGGCCAGCACGCAGCGGTTGCCCACGATCCCGCAGACCCGGCCGGGAGGGGGCAGGAAGTACCCAGTATGAGCGCTCGCCCTCCGGCCCCTCGACAACGATCTGTTGTGCATGCCCGGACCCACCAGGAACAGGCACCTTTCCGGACGAGCCGTCGTATGACAGCAGGGTTCTGAAGCGTGGTCTGGGAAACAAGCAATTCCCGGATATAGTCGTCTGTCCAAGGAGGAGGCGTACCGGTGATGGTCCACGTTCTCGTCGGTGTCGCGCCGGCCTGCGGTGCAAGGCGGGTGCCTATAGCTCCTTAGTGCCCAGGAGCAAGCCAAACACCGGCCGCTCAGCAAGAAGCCGCTCATGCAATGCACTCAGGCTCTCGTCCCGCAAGGGCTTATGCCAAACAACAGTGACGGCAGGAGTGGCGTCCTGCCGGCCCACCGGCTCAACAAACACCCCGTGCTGGCCCGAAGCCCGGAAGAGCTCGCGCACACAGGCGGTATCGACCCTAGCAAGGCCCTGCACAAGATGGTGGCTGCCGCGATCATGCTTTGCAAACTGCCAGGCGTCCTTAAGGCAGTGCTGCTTATCCAAGGGCAGTGCGAGGCGGCCCCACTCCTGGACAAAGCCCCGGGGCGCAGCAAGCGCCCTCTGCCAAAGCTTCGGGGGAGCAAGCCCCTGGCACGCAACTATTCTAACAACCGTGGTGGCTGAGGCTGGTGCCGGCGCTGGCTTAGGGGACGACTTCAGAGACGGGGCCGCAACCCCAGCACAACACACTTCAGTGCGAACGACGTGCTGGGTAACAACCCTGGTCCCCGAAGCAAGCGGAATCACAAGTGGGCCCGCACGGTCCCTATGGAAAACCCAAGCAGAATGAAGCCCCTTCCCTTTAATCAACTGGGCCGCGGCATCGGCCTGCTCCTCATCGGCAGCAAGCAAAACAAGCGGGCGCTTTGGGACGGCAGCGAGCTTTGACGAGAGCTCATCATACTGAACCACAGTGCCATGGAAGTCACCTGGGCGCAGTGTAAACGAAGAGGCCGGCTGGGGTGGGCGCGTCGGAGGCGCCGCGGTCACAGGCGGGGCTCTGGGCACAGGTGGCTCAACTGAGGGGCCCTGAGGCCTCGTTTGGCTGGCGGCTTTAGGTGTGGCCTTTGGCTTTGCCTTGGGCTTGGGGCGTGCAGGCGCGGGGGGGGAGCGATCAGCAAGAAGAGGCCCCAACGCCTCAATCAAAGACTGAAGTCCTCCAGCGCCTTTGGCCGAAAGCAACTTAAGAATCCCTTCAAGAACCGCAAGCAGCTGCGCCTGGCGAGCCTGGGCCCGCTTGCGTTTCGTGACAGTGGAAGCACCAGGTCCTGGATGGGAGGCTTCTCCAACGCGTTGTCCTAACAGGCCGGTGGGGCGGTTGAGGCGAAGGCAGGGAAAGTGATGCAAAGCAGGGCCTGCCTTAGGGAACCCGAACCCTAGGGGGGCACTAAGCAAAGGCCTAAACCCACGGTTGCAGCGTGAGCTACAGGCTCCAACGCAAGGAATGCAGGGCAGCAGCCCATCACAGCAAGACCTTTCATGGCACAACACCTGACCGGCTTCTGCAAAAGTCGGCTCCAGGGCGTAGAGGTCGGGAAAGTTCGAAGCCCCCTCAAGAGGGGGCCCCGCCACCACGGAGGCGCGCCGCCCGCGCGCCAGGACGTCTTCCCGCCGGTCAAACGTCCCAGGTGAAAGCACTTGCGACTGTTGCGGAAGTTGAATGATCGGACACAGCGCAACAAAGAATGAACAAGCAGCGATGTAAGTCGGGATGCTACTGATCGCATCTGCAAGGGTCAGGCGTGGGCCCTTCCGTCCAGCTTGTTGCTGCGTGCCCTCAAGCTGCGGACAGGAAAAGTAGTCATACCAGACAAAGACAGGATTTGATAGCAGCACTGCAGCGGGAAGGCCTTTGGCACTTGGAATCGAGAGTTCCGTTACAAAGTCCAGGGGGATGTACTTCCTTTCGGACGTGGCAAATCGCAGCGCTTGCTGCAAGACTCGCAGCTGCGTTAACTCTGGATCGGGATGTTGCATGCCGACCCACTGATGGGAAACGAAAAGTGCCTTTCCCATATTTTCACGGAACTCCACGACAATACCCTCAGCAAGTAGGTTTTCGTGAGGACGGATTTCCGTCATTTTCAGCAGCTCTTCCATCGGCACAACATACATTGGCACCGTCATGGGGACTGTCTCAACTTCCTCGACTTGCCTCGCGAGTGATCGGGCATACAGGGCCAATGGAGTCAAGGTGACTTTTGACGTGCAGCACGGCATGGCGGTTCAATGGCACTAGTTCGTCCAAACGCACTGATTAGCTGGATGACGGGCGGTGTCTTGTGGCACATGCGGGAGGAAGCTTGAAGACAGTCACATGTGTTAGCGACATACAGGAGAGATGCCGCGCACCTGATCGATGGTCCACAAACTTGCGACATCATGTTGAACTTGCAACTGGCCATGGATATCTGCGCTACTGGAAGAACCTACCTGCACGCCACCGTCCTGGTACAACACAGACGACAATAAGTTGTTGTCGAGCTTCACGCTGTTGAAGTACCGCTGGTACTCGGTCCACCACGTCCTTGCAGAGTAAGGCAGGCTGGCAAACTCGAACCTGTCCAACTTGTGCGCCGCTCGACTACGAAGGGATTGACAGCGCTAGGACGATTTTGTGTCAAAGTTGTTGCGCTATTCTGGCACCGAAGATCTGAATTGGCAAAAGCAATCGCCTTCGGGCCTTTCAGGGTTGATCTGCCTGATTCAGATCACCATGACGCGGCAACGGAGCCAATCAAATAGCGAACAGGATGGTGAACTATGACTTGATCCTCTGGTGCCTGGGGGCAGTCAACCTCGGAGCCAGGCCTTCCCAAAATTAATTCCAGAAGCCAATCGGACTCTGAGTGTAACTTTTGCTCCCAGCGGCTGGTTGAGGGCATCGCCTACACTGCTGACGTGCGTTACCTGAGCATGCAGAGGCTCGAAAGGGTCTTACTCCATCCCCTCACGCAGCGGCGAGTTGAGCCGGGCTGTAGTCCTGCTTAGGCGGAATTTCCACCAGTTCCCCTTTTCAGTGCTGTGCGGACCTGTCAAGTTCCATGAACAAGTCTTGCTGGAACCGCGGCCTTCGCTGGGCGGGCCAGCAAAGTAAAAACTGTATGTCGCTTACTGGGCGCTGTTCCAGCTGCCTACTCAGCTCCTTTCATGGACTGCAACCGACATGACTCCTCTCCCAGTCTGACACAGGGACGAAGTCCCAAGTACAACCTTGTTGTTAGGGTCCTCAACCCAGCAAACGAAAACATCAATACAACTGCAAAGCGAACCAGCATAACCGGGGAAGTGGTTATGCAAGAAACGACTCAACCCACTCTGAAGCAAACTTGTAGGCTTCACCAAAGCCTAGCTGCTAACGCAACGTCCAACCGACATAGTATTAGCGCACTGTCTGAACCCAACCTTCCTGGACTGTTGGTTCTAGTCGGACATTCCAAACGAGGCCTGTGCTCTTTCTACGTCATGCCGCTTTCTTACGGACCGACAAGCCTGATGTACGTTCGAGCTTTCAAGGGTTGAGGCCGTGTTCGCGGCGTATGCATGCCATGCTCTTCTGGTAGACACTTACCCGCTCTCCAACTTCCCGAGAGCAAGAGCCCGCAAGAAAAGCCTACCCCGCTGGAGAAGTAGTCGAGGACGTATCGGGCCCTGGGTCTCGGGGGAAGGGAGAAGCCTTCGACCTCAGCAAGGGATTGGGCAAATCTACATTCAGCGAATCTCAACGACATCACATCCAGCGGTGAACTGGCCTCGCACCCCTATGATCCAAAAGGCCGAGGTGCTCCCATCTGAACCTTGTAGCTTTAGGATGTGGAGCTGGTTGCAGGCTAGGAGGTTTGCTTTACTGGCGCAGGGTCCCGGAGGCTTTGCTGTGGTCCGCAATCTTGCATCATTTCCCCATAGCTGGATTCTCAAGACTGCCGCAATTCTCTACGGGATTGCGCCATGGGATCGGACCTTAGCCGCTCTGCTCCCAAACTGTGCACATACTTCCCCTCCTAGATGCAACTTCAAGCTGGGTCCTGGGTACTCGTACCGGAAGCTTCGTGTGCTAAACTTGAGGGTACTGCCACTTGGCAGGCGGCAAGGGGCCAGTGTCTGCATGGCCCGCACGGCATGTCTGTCTGAACAACCACTACCTGGATAACCAGACCCGGACATCCCCTACGCTTTCGCCTCAAAGTCACAGCCCGACTGAAGCCGGGAGACAAAGAAAATGCCGAAGAGGCATAGGAGGAAGGCAAGCAAGATCAGCGACCAGAACTTAGCCGGGGGATGTCTCAGCGGTTCTGGTATTGATCACAATTTGACCGGCTGACGGCATAAAAATCCAAAGGTGCAGCTTTCACCAAACTGCACTGCGATGGTAGAGGTGCGGAAACGGGCTCAAGAGCACGATCGCACTTGCTGACGTCGTTGAAGAACAGCCCCGACATGCGTGGCTCTCGCAGCAACTGTATGAACTTTCGATTCAACCGCGCGATTCTCGTCACCAGGTGGCGAGAGTGTAGCATGATACCATTGCAAAACCACAACTTAAGATCTCCGAGCTTGCCCAAGCAGCCATCGTGAACATGCAGCCCAGGAGAGAGTCCAGAATCCTTGTGCTCTTGCCGGTTGGGGTGTGGAGATGCGCTCCCCGGATCGGGGATCGGGATTTGATGAGCGCAAATACTACTCCCAAACTACTCTCCCCACTGTCAGAGACTGTGACAGAGACGAGCACCTGAAGCCGTGGAACCTTTGAACCACTTCGCTACGGCAACGGGCTCATCCGCAAAAAGGCGTGAACTGTTTGGATCGTCTTCAAATCTTCAGCCTCTTGGAAGCCACGGGTCGTGCGCAGGTCCTCCAATGCGCGGAGGGCCTTGAGCATCCTGGCGATCCTGGCACGAGGCAAGCCAAAACTAGAAACTCGCTAAATACCGAACCACATCGTGCTTGCTATCATGAATACTTCATCCCGCAGTTCCTGATCATCCGCAGTTCGTGGCTGTAGTTAGCTTGTGCCTCCGAGACTGACTGAGGGCAGCCTTTTTCAACGAGTAAACTCCCCCAGGCCCTAAACCACAATCTTTAAAGCAGAACTGAAGTGAAATGCAATATTCCCATGCCTCCCCACTTTGACCAGCCGCACAATTCGAAGGAAGGTCGGGTTCAGGAGCGACCTCGCACTGAGATGTTAGTAGCAAGTTTAAGTACTTAGATATGAAGATTATTAACCCATAGGCCCCATAGTAGTTCCTTTTTGAGAGTAGCAGTCTGATGATTTGTTCGAAAGAAGTCGGGCCGTTGTCTTCGAGGCTTCCGCCTGTTTTGAGTCTCCTAAGAAGCTTCATCTGCTCAGGCCTTGCTGGTAGACTCTGGTAGACGCTGTGAAGTTGAAGTCGTTAGGGCGGGGCTGGTTTAGATCATCTCAGTCGAGCCTTCGTCGAAGCCGAAGACCGGAGCCTCTGACATCGGGCCTTTGCAGCCCCCGACATGCTTCGTATACAAATCAGATCTTATAACCCCTTCATAGCCATGCCTGTCGAGCATGGCAGCATAGCCTAGCAGCCGAGCACTTTAAAATACAGTACCTGATAACGCATGCAGGTATCATGGTAATAACGATGCTCAGCGCTCCGCCGAGGCCTGGAGCCGGCTTTTTCGGTTTTAGACAAGAAAATGACAAAAAGATGATATGGATGAATATTGATTTTAATTATACATATATATATATATGTACGTAAATCTGCTGTTGTTGATATGACTTTGGGCATTTTCCGAAACAAAAAGGCAATCGCCTCCTATCCTGTGGCCACCCAGAATGCCCTGAGCTCGGAACCTGTGCCTGCGCCGTAGCGTTCCCTCACACCTGTAAACGCCATCAATGCGAAAAAGTACGGTGACAACAACAACAGCACTTTGAGCACTTTTTAAAACACATTCATCATTAGCACCCCGGCCCTGAGCCCGATCCGGAAGCCTGAGCCGTACGCCAGGACTGCTCTACTCTCCTGCACCCAAGGGCATGTACGGTACTGAGGGTGCTGCGCTGCCACGAGCTCTAAGTAGGCGAAGAGCACCAATACAAAGTCGAAAGAATTCCAGCCGCCCTCTGCGTTCACCTCGTTAGGGGGGCTTGGGGTGCACATGTCCTCGAGTTGAGGAGGGACCTGACCCTCGCTCTGTGCAGGCAGTACAAGTACTTTACACCCGACTTCCCCCCTTGGATGACGGTCGAGCGACAAAGAAGTGAAGCCGATGAACTGAGAGCTTCAGTAGCAGCTCCTGAACATGTCGACTTGCTTGCGCTTCCTATCTGTCGCTGTGGCATCATTTTCATAGAAACGTAGGGTTGAGTGGCATAGCACACTGACAGTCGGGCCAACTGGATGAGCGATTCGAGAGCGATCTACTGCTATGCTAGTCGACAGGCCCCAAACAGCATCACAGGCACTGTCATAGTGACAAATGCACGGCCCGGCTGAATGCATGATTTTTCTGATGCTGGCGAAGGAGCAAGATGTGAAGAATAAAAAGCAGATGCTGATGCTGACAATTATGCTGATGCTGGCTCTGGTGCTGGTTCTGATGCGAATAGTGATGATAATGATGATGGTGATGGTGACGATGAGGAGGCCAAGGAGGATGGGGATGAGGATGCGGATCAGGAACACTGGTGGTGGTGATGATGACGATGACACCGGTTCTGGGCGCAGGTCGTGGTAGCGGCAATGGTCGGCGACAATGGCAGTGGTGGCTCTGGTGGTAGCAGCCCAGGCAGCGGTGGCGGCGCAGTGATGGCGGGAAGTGGTGATGATGGTAGTGGGTGCGGCCGTGGCGAGGCTGCTGATGATGAAGCTGCGGATGTTTGTCATGGCGATCACGGTGATGGTGCCAGCGTCACCGGGCAGCACGTCAAAGTCTGTTACCCTACGGATGCCATACAGCAACACTGCCCCTGAGCCCGATCCAGAGTGTAGAAGGCTGTGAACACATGGCCGAGGATGACGATCTCAATTGGCTCGTCCTGCAAAGCGTGACTAATGTGTGCTTGCAGAAGGTGCTGCTTCTGAGCACATGGTTACATAAAAATTACATGCATCGCATCATTGCAATTGCTCAGCCCTTGCACCTGCTGACTTGTCTTCGTAGTTGGACAGTAAAGAAAGTTAGTTAGCATTGGCCGTCGACAGGACAGGAAGTTAAGGACACAGAGAGAGAGAGAGAGAGATGCAGTATGTGTGTGTGTGTGCGTGTGTCTGTGCATGTGCGCGGGTACGTACGTACGTTACGTACGTACGTACCTATGTATGTATGCACATACAAGTATGTGTGTGCATACGCATGGTGGGACAGACAGTGGGTACTCGAACCTGCCGAAACTTCGATGGCCGCTTACCATGCCACATACGGTTCATGTGTAAGCCGGAATGAAGCTCTCCAGGGCATAGCTCGCAAAGTCAAAGCATCAGAGTCCTGGCCGATGTTTGCCATGGCCCAGTTGCTGGAATGGATGATGACGCCAGCATTGGCCATGATCACCTCTCTTTGGGATACCCGGGACTGGAGGAATGTGGCTTAATTACTAAAGCTCGGTGGCGTGAGTCCACGCTTGAAATTGATCCTGCTCCTTGAGTCTCTGGCGAGCAAGCAGACGGTGTGAAACCTCGGCTTGCTCCATGCTGCGACGCCTCTTAATCCGTCATGAATGCACCAGCACATCACACATTCACGCTGGCTACTGGCCGGCGCATGCTTGATAACTTTTCGTGCCCCGCGTCTTCTCCGTGAGACCCACGAAACCTCCAATGTTTAAACAAGTTCTTGAAGCCTTCTGCATGTGGGCTTTGCTCGAGGCATCCACAAGCCTCGTCTCAAACTTTCCGGAATACAGTCAGATTAGGGACAGCTATTGCTGCCCCACGTGGGCGTCATATCTGTGTTAACCGTATCAAGTAATGAAAGTCGGATATTGAGCCCACATTATCCCACAATACATCAGCTTTGCCTGTTGCAGCGATGCTTTCTACCATTGATTGCCAGCATGACCTTCATCGCCTGAATCGGCACGGTTTTGCCCTTCATCCCGGCCATAGCCTTCATCGCCTTCATGCACGCAGCTTTCCGTTCGCCATTTTGCTGCGGAGACCACTGCAAATCCTCTTGGCGCGCTCCGAAGCTCCGACCGAGGATCGCTCTCGAATCTGCACGAGAGGGCTGGCGAGGACCGAAAGGGCAGCTTGCACAGGATACGGCCTGAGCCGCAGCCATTTCCGCCTCCAGTGCAGGTCCCACTCTTGCTGGACGGTTCATTCTCCGTTGCCGAACTCTCCACCAGACCCGCTCTCCAGCAGCTTGGGTCTGCCGAGGTCCGTCACCAACGTCAACGAAGAAAAGCTCCCGACCTGGGGATGTCTGGCCAGCGTTGTGCGCTGCGCACACTTCCACAGCCTAAGGCGACTGGAGCGACGGTCATGGCCAATCCGGCAACGGCAACTGGAAGGGCCTTGGACACCTTTGAGACGGTCTTAAAGAAGGTGCTTCGGCCAGTCTACAGAGCAAGAATGCCAAGGTCTTGTTGAAAGGCCGAAGACTCACGGAGCACGCGGCTTGGGTTCGTAACACCGGGCCACAGCTCTCCGAGCGAGGCTTTGCACCTGGCAAGGCTTTTGCCGAAAAAAGCTCAGTTGCACTGCAGCCGCAGCAACAAAAACCGGAAACCACAAGGACTCTTCTGTCAACGACCAGCATGGATGAAGGCTGACCCGAGAAGTGCAGCTCCAAGGCAGTGAGAGACATGTCCTTCCAAAACACACTACGCCCCAAACCGAGAGCCTGCTTGTTGTGGTCTCCCGTAAGTTCCGTCAGAACATCGAGATGGGGTATCAACCTGGGCGGAGATTTGTGTCCCGTTGCAGTACTAAACTTTACTAAACTCGCTAAAGCCAGGAAAGCAACCAAGGCCGGGTGCGCGTTAACCACTACGGCACAAAGGCCCCACATTGCCCCTGAACTCTTTCGGTCGGAACCAACCGGAACCTCAGCCTCGCAGAACCTGAAAAGCAGCTTGGCGGAATGCCGGGCCACTCGCCAGGTTTGCACTCCACCAGCGCGCGCAGAGCATTCCACCGGACAAGCAGGGTGTCCTGGAGTGCAGATGCCGGCCAAAAACTTTAAGCATTGAGTTGTCCATGCAAAACCACTCGGCTGCATGTCGTACAAGCGCCCGGCATGTCGACAGAAACCCCTGGACTCGCAAATGGAAAAATCAAAACAAATCCTGCAAAGCATGTTAAGTCTCACCTTTCCTTGAGTCGCTTGGCGAGCAAGGGAACGTACCTTAGGCAGCAGGATGACATTCAACATTTTCCGAACTTTTACGACTGTGAGAGCTTACATCCTCTGAGCTGGACCTACCTACTTCTTCTGTACCCAACGCATATTGGTGAGCTGCAGCTAGGCTTTCGTGTCCGGCATGTGGCGTGTACTCGGGGACACAGTATTGGCGGTTCATGTAAGCTGGAAGATGCGCGCTGCGCCAAGTCAATACCTGCCACACCCCACTGAACTGCTGGCCACGCAGCGGAGAAATCTCTGCCGGGTTCAGCTTCGCCATCGCTTGGCACACTGCGATTCGAATCTCGACATCTGCGTCCTTGCAGTGAAGGCGACCAACAAAAGCCCTGAGATTTCGCATGATCCCATGTCAGAGTAAAACTTTATCTGCCTCTGGGGTGTTCCTTGCCCAGCTACACATACCCAGATTTGCTGGCCAAATCGCCATGTTGAGACCCTGAGACAGTGCCTGCGGTGATGAGCTCCTTCCCTGAAGCCACCAACCCAGCCTCAACCGAGAAAGCAACAAGCACAAGAAAAACAAAAAGCGCTACAAAGAACGCATCAGATACTTAGCCTCACCCCTAACCAGTCCCATCCCCACATCCTGGCTCAAAGCCGCCAGCTTGGGCAGGTGCCTTGGGCGGAGCTTTGCAAGACCCTCCCAAAGTCTAGTCAAGAAGCTAAGCTTGCATCTGCGTGCTTTCTACGACAACGGTCCGAATCTTGGTCTTGCACGAAGAGACAAACAGAACATTTATCTGTCAGCATATACCAGCAAAGACAGGCAAGCAAATAACTATCCCTAATTGCACGCTCCTGGTCCATAAAACTTTATGGAAGGTCTGGAGAAGTAGTTGGACCCTCAGCATCTCCGAGTTGCGCCGCCAGCAGCACCGCGCGGCAGCGGGCCAGTCCCTGGCAGGCTGCGCCTCCACGAATGGACAAGGACAAGAGCTCGGTGTTCGCATCAGGGCTAATCATCACGGCCAGCATATAAAATGTTTCACGTGAGGGTTTGGGCAAGGCTTCGAAGAAACGGCAAACCAGACACGGTCATGTGACTCGCATGAGCATTCATTCGGTCATAAGTGCCATGACTCCGGAGCCATCTAGCTCTCGTGGTATATGGAAGTGTGATCCCGAGGATCCCAACTCCTTGCAGCAAGGGGACGCCGAATCAGCCAGTGTTCGTCGTCCACTCGATGGGCGAGGGAAGCCGAGTGTGGCGACACTGCGGCTTCGTCTGCACACGAATTAGGGATGGAAAGGATTCGCTTGGAGCATCAAGGTTTGCGTTCACAGGTTGTAACTTTGCAACCTACTCTGCTGTGCCTAGGCTCCTAGACTCATTCATCTCTGTCAGGTCAGGAGAAGCAATGTTCGCTCCTAAGGTCTAGGCGAGGCCTCCTCACGGTGGTTGCGGCGGGGTCAGAAAGTTTGTGCGGGCTTTTCTGGGTTTCATGTGGACTCTTGTAGGGCGCATTGACAGTGTCGTGTCGACTCCGGCTTGCTATCCCAGCCTTTGATCTGAGCGAAAGCCCGAAATGCAGCCACGACCAGTTGAGGATCCTGCGGCACACAGCAGGCTCTCAGCGTCACTGCATGTCACTGATGTCCAGCTCTCGCAGCTCGAGAGCATCAACCCCGCCGTGACCATGAAGTGATGTGCCTCACCGAAACTTCTGCCAATCCCCACTAGTTTCCCTCAAAGCGCGCCGTAAAAACGCCCCAAACCCTAAACCCTACATCCGACCTCATCTTGGAAACAGTCGGCCAGCAAGGTCGCTGCAGGAGTCACGGACCACTCCTCACAAGCTGCAAGGGCCTCGCCTTGGCAGAGACTCCGCCGAGTCCGCCGACGCTTCTGCGAGTGATACAAATATACATATATATATATATAAAGGATGTATGTATGTATATATGTATCTACTTATGTGTATAGTCTACTCTAGCATACTATAACATATTATATTTTGCCATAGAAGTTTGCCGAAATCACAGAAGTGAGTGAATGAGTAAGTAAGCGACTTCTCCTTGCCCCCTCCACTTGAAATCAACGCTAGCGAACACCAGCCCAGGAGACAACGTTCCAAGGCCAGCAGATGGCCCAGTTAGGGGTGAGCGCTTGCTTGCAGACGCAAGGAGCAGCAACTAGGCAGGCCCTCCACCGGCTAATCGGCATAAGGGGAAGACATTGTGCCATCCTCGCGGAAGTTCTTGCGACAAGGGCTCTTCACCCGACAGCCTTCCACTACGGTACTACGCCAAACAAGCAACATCGCCTTTGCGTTGGGCTGTGCCCGGCCGCGTGCCAGTGTTTGCGAGCAAGATTCAGTATGGATCCCTCCACAGATACTATCGGTGCACAACGCGAACCGTGCGGCACCTTGCTCTCCCAAGTACTCACTCAGTCACCACCTTTTCCGGGATAAGGGGAAATGGCAAAGCTCCATCCATCCCCCCACAAGCAGGTCCCATGACAGTGAACCCTCGGACTGAACAGGTCAAGCCCAAAGCTGTGACCAACATCCGTCTCGGACGAGGGGGGAAATCCCAGAAGCACAAAACCACCCAAGTGTAGCCGCCACGGTACAAGCGGCGACGCGGGCACGAGCGTCAGGGTCGGCCAGATGTGCCGCCAAGAGCCCTGGCTGGACCACAGATGGTGCCCTTACAGTACAGTGTGATGCCCTTACAGTGTGGTCGCAAGAACGACATATGCATGAGCTCCCATGGGTCTTCACGACTGTCGGTTCATCTTCCCTCGCTCTAAAATGGCTGGAGATGTGCTCGAACTTGCTCGATGCGTCTCCATGCTGCTGCCCAATCTGACAGCAACACAAACAAAACTGGCTGTCATCTCAGACTCTATACTGTTTGGGATGTTTAGCAACTGGCCTGCAGCGGTTCTTGCAGGTCTGTAAGATGGTTGGAGGTTGCTGTGACAAGCGTGCCCACGCAAGCAGGATCTATCAAGCAGAGGAGTTTTGGTGTTCTCACATGGCAGACTGCAAAAGGACGTTGAGAAGCCTGAACCTGCTGCCAACCGGAGCAGAAGTCGAGCCGGAAGAGCCCCCGAAAGGCGACACGGCAGCAGCCTCACAGCGAGCCAAGGCTTTGCCTCGCATTTGCACTCACGGCTTGAACAGCGTCAAGGCAACATGATCGGTTTCGGCTTTGGCTTCCGGTGGGCGCTTCTAGGTTCAATAGGCACACGCACTGGTAGAACCTGCCTTCAGCCATGGCATACGGCATACGTCAACTACACTGGGCGACTTGGAGCCCTCCTTCCGGTGAGCGTCAACCGCACAAGCTGATGGCCAAGGATTTGTGAGGTGACACAGAGCATAAGCCTCAATTCTACTGGTACCACCCTGATGCTCAAGACGCCTTCCGCCAAGATGCAAGCATGGAAGCGCACCTTCCACGACAGGTCCTCTTCGGAGCTGCGTATCAGACTCTACAATGCTGAAGCTGCATGCTGGCAAGCTCTGACCCTAAAACGACAGGACACCCCAAAATGCAGCTAATTACATCACATGCATAATAATAAGCCGCTTCTAGCTACAACTAGAGATGCAGCCACAGATCTGCTTTCAACCTGAGCACACCCCGCCATAGAGGAAAGATAAGCAAAGTCCTCCAGGCAGGAAGCCAGTTGCGGAGCAAGCGGGGACAGAATTTCGGCATCCTCGATCCTGCCCGATGCGCGCGTCCGATCAAAACCAGATGGCACCGCTTCCTTGCCGGATTTAATTCAGCATACGGATTGCAGGCTTTAGGTTCGGACTTCCAGTTTCAGGTGCGCAGGGCCTTGGTTGAGTCGGGCATTCGGCTCTGGGCTGATAGCAGGGCTGGCGAGATAAGACATTGACGTCCAAAACAAGGCAACATCTACGGATGTAGAACCCAATTATTCTGGCCTGTAGTGGAAAGTCTGTCGGTCCCTATCCCCGAAAACTCGATCCCTTCCCTAAACCTTGCAACCAGAAACCCTGTTCAAGGACCTGTGAAAACCATGCCGTCGTCCTCGACAGGGCGTCTGCACAGACAGCTCTCAATGCCAGGTCCCCATGGTCGAGGCCGCGAGCTAAAGCCGGAGCCAACTGCCTTTGTTTGAAATTCGTTTGACTTCGTTTCGCCTCTTTTCTACCACGTTGGAATGCCACGGCGGTTAGACTTTAGGATGTCAGATTCTCCGCGGTGGGTACTTATTCTAGCTCATACCACGTACGCAAGACAGCCTGATCCTGCGCTCGCCTGGGGATTTGAAAAAAACTGGGACTGGACTTTGGACAGCGAAGCGACAAGAAAACCGCAACCCACACAGAAATTGAAGAATCCCCACTCCACACGTTTGCCGGAGTGCTGTGCTTGTTGTTGCTGCTGCTGTATGTCAAGTATCTGTTCTCTCGTGTGCGTGCGCGTGTGTGCCCGTGTGTCTTGGTGCCCGCTCGGCCTGACACAAAACCGCAAAATGCCCACAACAGCAAAACCCAGATTCTCGCTGCATGAATATAAGTAGTGCTACTTGGGCTTTGGTAGATTCGACATTTGCGGGTCAAGTTGTAGCTGTGCATGGGCTCCAAGCCCCACCAACCTACTGACTATAGCTTAACTCAAGCCTTGAGCGAAGGAAACGCCAGGTCAGTGCTTGGCTTCAAGGCACTGAAGTGTCGGGAGGGCCATCCGCTCCAGAACCTGTGGGGCAAGTCGAATGGAGAAGGCGCGGGAGTCGGCGGAGCGATATAGGGGCCGAATAAACGGAATGGGCCTAGCGGCATTGCACACCATAACTCCTAAGTCCTAAATAAAATCAGAAACACGATGTACTATCAGTAATTCTTCCGGCTTCTATATGCTGCAACGAAACACAACTGTTCACAAGGAGACGGTGTGACGCTCGAGTATCGGCTGGACAGAGCCAACCGAGATAGGCCACCGAGCACATCCAGTGCCAATCGTTCATCTTCAGCCAAACACAGCGCTCGCATTACATGACCCATCCCATGTCGTCCTGGCACGCACCTGAACAGTTGCTTGCTGTTGAAAGGAGCTTGTCCATACGGAGGACTGAGTCAAACTGTTCGACAATTCCCTGAATATCACATTGCACGAGTCACTAGAACCCGAAAACGTGTGAGAATCTTTGGCAGCAGGGTCGGACTAATCGGCCAGATGCGCGGCATGTACGGGCTGCACGAGGCACGATCATGAACGAGGCAGTACCTACAGCCCCAAAAAGGTAATGAGTAGAAGGGGCAAGAACAAAGAAGCCATGAGATAAATCTTGATGTCACCCACCCACGTGTCTCTCTACCTTGTAGCTGTAGCACAGCAATCATCAAAATCCACAAGATCAGTTCAGGAGGTCTAGCAGCTCCCCTAGCGCTCAAGCACCAGTCTAAGAGTATCCAAGCACGAGGGCAAAGCCGTCGTGCCAGAGCAAACCATTTGAAGCAAAAATGATGCGACGCTCGTAGATGCTGCGTCTGCACACAATCGGTTGCAGTGTCCAAAGTTTCGCCCATCGACGCGCGTCCAAACCCCAATTCAACCGCGACACCCAACTTCACTATAGCTTGGCCAACACATCAACGGGAGTGCAGGGCTGACCACCTACGATTGCCCACCTTCCCGGTGGTCCAGCGGACAAGCAGGTCTGCATCTGTTAGGCGAACGGCAACAATGTCCTTGGCATGCAAACTGGTATGCTCAGGCAGGAGGTTTAACTTCACGGCAAACCAAGTTGGAGGCAGCCATGAGTCGACGAAAGGCTCCAGCTGCAAGGGGTCCAGCGCCCAGAGGGCCTATTTCTGAGGACACTGAGACAGGCACAGGAGTCCCACTTCATGAGCCCCCTGAATGTAACGTCCCTCCAGTACGGACCAAAGGTCCCTCTGCCTAGCCGTCACAGAACCACAAGACCACCCGGTCCAAGCCTTGCAGGCAGCACGCCGCACCATGGCCTGGCAAACTCCAAAATCACAGCTCTGGCAGCAGCAAGGGTTCCAGTGCCCCCCATGGAAACATGCCGTTGTTGCATCGCATCCTCAAGCGAAGGGGTTCGGCCGCATTGTATACTATTTCCCTCGTGCAGCCAGCATCCATTGGGCCTTGCCCACGACATCCGAAATCTCACAAGCTGCAGGTGTCAACTCTGAACCCGCCCGGAGATATCATTGGTGAAGGAGCTTCAGAAAAATCAAAGGGCCTTACCAAAACAAAACTGAATAGAAAGATCCCGATCCTATCTTTAGCATATGATCATATGATATGATATGATAGATATATATATATATATAAAGACGTCTGAATGTACCGCTCATGCAACAAAGAAAAACCTGCCAGCCTCTTCATCGTCGAGGCAAGCCCGGAGGAGGTCCGGCTGCTCCAGCAGGGCCTCTGGGAGCTGAGGTCCCGCAGTCAAACCTAAAATATATATATATATATATGTATGTGTATATATGTATATATGTGTGTGTGTATGTATATATATATATATTTTTTTTTGTTGTTGTTATGGAATATAGAAACACAATAAAACAAAGGACTTTGGGCCAGGCCAAGAAGAGGGGGGAGAATCGGGAACTGCGAAGGTGAAGCGTGGTTCTTTCTTGTGGCCTTTGGGCTGTGGTGTCTCAGCTCTGCCGAAAGCCACGAAAACAACAATGCGACAGGGGACCTTCTCGGAGAGAGCCATCCTCCCTATCAGTCTCACAACGAGTCACTCTCCTTTCGGGCTGTCTTCTTAGCACTCGGAATGATCGAAGCTTGTTTCAGACAAGTCAAACCTCCGAGCAGGATAAGCTGCGGAGTGCGATGCTCACTGCAATCTCTCGAAGGGCTCTAGGATTATTTTCCTGGTCTAAGAGGTCCCCAGCTCTATCACAGCATTCCATAGCACACAGCATGACTCTCCCTAAACCGTTAACCCTAAACCCTGGAGCTTTCCCGGCGGCAACTATTTCAGTCCTCCTCTCCACCTCGCATCTGTACTCACAGACATCCTCGCTACAAAACATATCGGCAGCTGGAACCCCGGACGCCTCCGGAGGCAGCTTCTGCAAGGCTGAACATGCCGTACTGCGGACCAGGAACTCCGGGTCCTGCAACGACCAACGTCGATCTCTTGGTATAGCATTCACGGTAAGCCTTGCCTACGCTTCTGTACTGCAATTTGGCTGAATTGATGTGTTCTTGGGTTCTTGTGGCACTTCCTTGTGCATCGGAAAGATTAGCACATACTGCTAGTAACGTGAGGCTTCCAAGCAGCAAGCACTGCGAGGATGCCCAGCCACTACCAGTAGCACGGGCACACATGCATTGCGTGAGCAGCGAGCGGCTGAAAAAGCATCAAAACCTTGCACGAAGCAGCGTGCAGAAGTCCTTCCGACGTTAGCCTCGGCATTCCTGACCCCCAGATCTGAACCTGCCGCTAGGGACACCGAGCTCTCCGTCCTTCAGGCCCATGGAGATCAAGCCTTGCATTTCGGGCCACCCACATCGTGGGGGCAGGAGCGACACCCCAGATCTGAAGGAGTCTGACCGGAGCTGAAACAGTACAGCTGCATCGTCGGTTCCTGCAAACTGCTAACAAGCTGTGCTGCTATCCCTGCCATTTCCTGCCACGGGGCCTGTATTCTGCAGAAGCTCCTCCACACAGACTTAAGGCAGTTTGCAAGCGAAGCTTTCTGTGGATAAGGGGTGCGGCTCGTGCCGAAGACAGCCATGAGTCGGCTCCAAGACCATGCGGCAAGAAACTGCAAAGAGAACATCTTTGCAATGGTTGCGAGCTCTGTTAGCACAGAATGCCACAAAGCCCTGGACCACTCAAGCCTGGCGGCCCACCAGCTCTACCATCAGCAGTCCTCAGAACTTTGGGCAGCCAGCTCTCCACATGCCTGAGACAGGAGGCTAGGTCCTCTGAGACCCAGGAGACTTGCGTTTGGCCGATTGTGCTCGGCTGCCACCATACACTGCATCTCAGATTTACCGCTGGCCGCTGCGATCTCCCACAAAACGACCTAATGTTTCTTCACAACTCTTCGGCAAGCAGGTGCTCAGTTCGCTTCAACCTCACTGGCCTAGCGTCACCTTGTGGCTATGCATGCCCTGAAACCCCTCCTGCATAGCCCTGCCACACTCGCCTTGCGCTGTCGCAAGGGTCACCGTACGAGTCAGCTTTGGAGCTGTATGGAGCATGGAGCTTGCATGGAGCAGAGGACTGCTGCCCCGCGGCCAGGGCATCAACCGACCCTGCTTCGAAGCAGGCAAGAACCCCGCAAGAGCCTGAATTCACAAACCGCTTCGCCACCGCTGTTTCGCTCAGATCACGACTTGTGTTGTCGTCATTGATAGCTACTGATGGTACTTCTCAACATGCCCGACACTGTTGGGGTTAGGCCCTTCGGGTCGCCTCCCATCGCTGCAGTGGCTCCCGTGCCCGGAGCCGCCGGAAGAGATCCGCAGCCATGGCTTCTCGACCAATTCTGAGAACTGAGCCCGTTGCCCCGCTGCAATGTCATATGACGAGGAATACGACTCACGTGTATCGAAGCAACATCATGTACCACGCATAGCTCTAGTTCAACATGTTCGTAACAACAGGCATGATACTCGGATGGCCGTCTGCGTAGTGTGAATGGCGCGCACGGCGGCAATAAAACAAGAATTGTGCCACTGCCCGTCATGTTCACACCTACAAGAACCTACAACAGCTATCACATGAGTCATAAGACAAGGTCTAGCAATTCTACCAGAAGCATCATCAATCACTTCAGCTACGCAAGAACAGCGGCAACTGCAGATAGCAGCAGCAGTGATATTCATGCACTGATAAATGCAGTGCCGGGAACCAACCACTTCGGACAACGGATGCCAGTCGACCCTCACGTCGTGGCTCCTGCGACAAGGAGGAATAGACTGAATAGACGCATCTCTTCAGGTGCAGTGCGTCAGAATCAAGCAAGCGCTATCGGAACGGCATGGACGGGTCCTGAAAGTCAGATCGAAATGAGTGTCATAGGCAGTGTGCAATTCGGTGCAAATCAAGAGCCGCACAAGTTACTGGAGCCTTACAACAGCAGGTGTTCAGTCTTGATTCTTGATGTCTGGTCGACGGTTCATGTCAATGCAAAATTCTCAAAACCGCATCTCAGGACCCGGTCCTTTAGCGTCAGATATCGCAGCACGATGTGCCTCACAAGCACATCCGTATTAGCTGCAGCTCGTGATGCCCTGAGGGTGTGAATTCATTGCCAGCTCGTGCAGACCCTGAATCGAGCGGACGTTCATTTTGCGGATGAGCTGTGTAATTTGAGCACCGTCATTCTTGCAGAAGCCAGGTTAATCACGAAGACTGAGCGGCGTAGTAAAGTTAAAGCCATGTGCCCCAGAAACAAGGCCATCTGACCCAGAAACTACAGTTCTAGTGGCTTCTTTAACACTGTTTGCTATTTCTTGCCTTCTGTCGAGCATGTCTTTAAACATCCCTGAAGCTGTCACCATCGCAGCCAGCAAGACTGCAGCGTTCAGCAGCGTTCAGTGCACTGCGCAGCACGCTACCTGTAGCTTACACCCAGCTCGTGATGCTGCGACAATGAGCTCCGCAGTTTTTTGTAGAAGTAACAAAACAACTGTCGGGTCGCCCCACAAACTATTTCCAAAGTTCGAGATATCGTTGACCGAGGCAAGCTGCTCCAAAGTACGCGAACAGCACGGAACGTGACGAAGGAACCGTTTCACCTGTGCGACGAAAGGGAGGTTTGACACGCTTGTCCAGACTGCTTTCCAGACAGATTGTGTAGCAAGAAAATCTACGAGGCATGTTGCAAACGAACTCAGACCCAGGTCTGTGCAGTGAAGAAGTTAACCTTCTCTATTCTGGTACAGCTGCATGTTTTTTTGGCTCCCACCTAGCTAGGACACAGCCCGCGTTGCTACCCAGCCCATACGAATCTTCCTACATCACTGCAACTGGCGAGTCCCATCGGCCCGAACTTGAGTCTTGAGTTGGTCTCCGGACCTGCGGATGGTCGTACTCGTCCTTCTCCGTAATGTGCCTCGTTGCCTCGAGCAGGAGAGGCTGCAGACCAAGGCACCCCAAAAGTCCCAAGGTGCTCTGCTTTCTGTAAGCTTGCCGGGCTTCGCGGAGTTGGGATAGGGTTGGGGGCCTCGTGACTCGCCACATGGTGGCATTTCGTGTTCATCCTCACACTCGGACGGCACGAATCGCGGCTTAGATTACAGAATGTACTGTACATCGCTGTACATAGTACGTAGTAGAAGCATACCCGAAAGTTCCAGGGCTCCATGTTTCAACTCCACGTGCACCGCATCCGGAGGACCCGGGCGATCTCAAGTCTGTCTGCTCAGCATGGACAAGCGGCTGATTCAAGTACAGGTACAAGCTACAGTCCTCCCGTGATTACGCCGAACCTTCCGACGTCAGCAATCAAGCACACAATGGTCCTGCAGTAGCCCTGGAGCTATAGCATCAGCGAACACTCTCTGCTGCCGGAAGACAGCAAGCAAGCCAGGCGAGGCTGGGCGAGCCATCTACATTCAGAGATAAACAAGCTCCAACACCGAAGGCGGCCGAGGCAATGCCGATGCAGCTCCAAAGAGGCTTGGTTCACTCAAGTTGCAGGAGGTACTGCCCCTTTTGAAGCAACAGAATGTAGGAACCTGATTAAGAAACCCAAGCTTTTTATTAGGGTTCTTAATATGAGCCCTAACATATTGGGGTCATAGGGCCAGGGTTTCTTAATCAGGATCCTACATTAATCACAGACGAGTGTCAAAGCTCGTCCAGTCCAGGGTTGCTTGGCGGCTCGCCCTCGTGGTCCACTCCAGCGCTGTCGAACTCGGGAGTTGTGCTGGCCAACAGAAGTCACCCTCCGCTCGCGTCCAGCAGAAATGAAGAACAAAGGATCAGCCGTAAAAATGTTGCTGCCAGGCTGAACAAAGCTTGGGAACGCATGATCACACAATACAGCACATCCACATGTTGGCAGAGAACGTAGACCCTAGGGCGCGCCTTCCTTCCCTACAGCTGTACGACTTCGTGCCTGATGCCAGGCTCGACCACATGAACATGCGAAAAAAATGGCTGAACAGGCGGATGTGTTGCGACATGCGCGACTTTCGGTAGTGATGCTCGGAGTCTCGGAGTCGCTTCTATGCTTCCAGGTCGCCTGGCGGTTCCATTTTGCGCTGGGGCTGTCTTGGCCGCCTGCAGTGACTGGGCTACACATCTTCTGGGGTTAGCCCAGCATGCTCAGCCAAAGCGGGTTTCGGGGCATGGCACATGCATCGACGACGTTTGAATGTGTCTTCGCCAGGACTGAATAAAAGAAAAGGGGTTTGCATCAGAAGTGCTCACATGCATCAATGCTGAGATGTTACAAGATGTTGCTAGGGTCACCCTGGAGTCTAGGCCTTGGCCCTACAAGCCCTATGAGTCCTGTTTGGATCCAGGTCTCATAGGCCCTAAACTCGCAAACCCTTTTGCTGCCGAGCAGCGTCTGCCGAGCCATTGGAGGCTGTCTTGACCACCTGACCCCGGTTACAGAAGCCTTTTCCGTCCGTCCATCTTGACCTGCTACGGTTGCCTGTGAAGCCTTTCTTAACCGCAGCTTCGCTGCCATCGCTTTGTGCTGACTCGTATCTCAGATGAAGTAGAATCTGGTTTCTTCCTTACCAAAGAAGAACCCCGAAAAGAAACTCATCCAAACCCTTGATCTATAACCTCTCGCACATCGACTACACTATCGCACAGGGTTCGCCACACGACACCAGTCTTGAGCCTGGCTGCATTCCACTCGTTATCCTCCCGACGACTCTTATGCACCTTCGCGATGCTTCTCCAAGGCAAACGACGGCACCTCAAGAGCTCACCTCCCTGGGCCCTGAAGCGCAACCAGAGCGGCCGAGTCTGGAATTGCAGCCCCTTGGCGGGGTTCCAGCGCCCAGCGCGTCTGCGGGCGTGGGGGTGCCTGGGCAAGCTACGGATCGCTGCATCCAAGAAAGCCGGTCTTTCTCAGCAAGGTCTCCGACAACGGACCCTCATCTAAGGATATCTTATCTGTTAATTACAGCCACTCGGCCTGCATAGGCGTGCGTTCACATCCTCGACTGAGCTAACCGGCGGACCATGTCCAAAAGCTTACGAGGCAATGCGCTGAATTTCTCGTGCGGAAAGGCTTCGACAGTGCTTCTTGCATGCCGAGCGTCGAGGCTGTCGGCGTGCGAGGGCCAAAGCTTCTCGGAAGGTCGCAGTGAGGCGATGAGCTTGTTCTGCTCCTCCGGAAAACCAGTAGGTCAATGTCAAAGCTCGGCACACCCATGCGTAGAACCGTTCTCAATTCTGCAGCTTTCGCCTCATGCACGTACCATGACCCAGGAACTACATGAAAGGCACAGGGCCTTTGCAAAAATCCGAAGCTAAACACATCAGCCCATACTCCTCGGCATACTGCCGACAGAGTTGCTGCAGCTGACTGGCAAGCAAGGCCCATGGATCATCCTGAGCCTCAGTCGCGGCACGCTTCGTCATGCGCCTGCAGATTGCCACTCAGACCATGGAGGACCCTTGGTAAGCAAGAATCACTTCGCAAGTGGATGTCTCTTCATGTCCCTCCCTCCAATATGCCACCGATTGGCGCGAAAACATGAGAGCCTACCCTCCCCAGTATCGAGAATGCAGACGATGTGCGTGGCTGTGGCCTGCAGCCATGGCCCGTCTCGGCGGGGGGCCTCTCACATGTGGCCGACTTGCCAAGCGAGGCCCGGTTGGGGGAAAGCATAGCCGTAGCCTAGGTACAGTATGTTTGCGTCTTCAATCCATGGCTGAGGCGATCCTGCAGCTACTGGTGATATGGGACAGTCTCGGCATTTCTTCAATAGCGCGGGTGGGGGAGGGGGTTCCTCAACTCATGCATTTGCTCTTTGGTTCAGCTACCCAGTACAGGCCTCAAGGTGCTTTGAAATGTGGCCTGATAGGTGCAGTAGTTCAGGCTGACGGATTTCACAGACACTGACGCAAAAAGCCGCGAACGATGGAAGCTGGCTCCTCAACAGCCATACACCAATCACGGCGATTTACATCCACCTCTCGTATTCCGAGGTTCAAAAGCACCGACAACGCCTCAAATCAGAGAATAGACGTCGGCCTGCCTCCCAGCACAGCTACATGCAGGCAGGCAGTCGCTCGGGAGATGCACAGGGCTGCGGCACGAAATGCCCCACGCTTAAAAGCATGCAAGCAACACACTCATATGCACATATTCGCGTGCGCAGAAGAACATGCATGCGCTACATATACATAGACACACACTAGGTCAGAGATACGTACACGTAGATATGCAGGCATGCGCATACCAAGGACACACAGGTAGACATGCCATTGGTGCACGCATACATACGGCTGTCATTGCATTCGGACATACCTACCTACGTACCTGCGTACACACACCCAGCTATTACCATTCTACATACCGACCTACTGACATATCATGACATGCATGTGAGTAGCTTACAGCCCCTCACATGCTCTCCTGACCGGCTGTGCTTTTGGGGATTGGGGCCTTTTTCAAGCAATGGACTCGGGCAACGCCGTCTCGAATGTATCAGGTATGACTTCAAACTGCATCATGTAGCCCGTAGACTGAATGGAACTCGCCACACGCATGCTGTGGGTTAGCCGGAAGAGCCTACAGTAGGTCACTGACTGCAAGCACCACAACGGTGATGGGGATGTGGCATGACGGATTTGCATTGAGCAGGCCCTCACCCAACATCATTGCACCCCTTTGAATTCCCAATCTCCCAAGTGCGCCCAGTCTAGGGACATACTGGATCTGCTCAGTGGTGCAAAGAAAACAACCAGCCACAGCAGGCTCAGATTCAAACACAAGCTGACAACAAGATCCCAACGACAAGTATAAACATGAGAGGCATGCAGAGATTTGGGTTCAAGCATTCGCAGGGGGTAAGGAGTCAGACTTAAGCGGTTTAGGGCCGGTGCATGCCGGTGCTGCTTCAGATGAGCTCCACCCATTAAATGCAGATCATAAAAACTCCCCGGTTCCCTGCCAAACCGCAACTCCCCTGGAACCCTGAAGAAAACAGCTTCGCATCGAACGGTCACGAGGTACCGGCCGGGATTTCCTTCTTTAGCATGTCCGCAGTCTCCTGCCGACAGGGTCGCAGTTTGGCGGCCGGCATCTGAACCGCAGTTTCGCTTGCACAAGAGACTGTACAAGCCGGGTGCTTGAACCCTGCTTTCCCACGCTTCCGGCCGGGCGGGGGGAGCGGGGAAAAGACTCGCAAAGAGGACTGTGTAAAGCCTTAAACCCCACACCCTAAACCATTCAAACAACCTAGGTAAAGACTTTGGGGCTCTTAGTGGCTTGGGCCTGAACACGGAGATGGCCTGAATCATCACATGTTCTCAGTGTGTTACCTGCTTGTACTGGGACCTAGGACTTAGGAACTTCACAAACTTGGTTCCTAGGCCGAGTGATCTGAGGACATTTAAGCACTGGACTAGACGCTCAAGTTTGCCGTAGCGGCAACAAAGCAACGCGAAAAGTCTGAGAGCCAAGCACTTCTGTGAAATTGCAGAAAATCCAAGTTCCAATGCTTCAATCCGCACGGCTTTTTCAAAGTCCTGGGGATCTTTCATGGCCAATACCTCCGGAGAGCCGAAAGCTGAGTGGGCAACAGAAGATCTACGGCTTTGATCTAGGAGCGCTAGGATGATAGTCGATAGTCTTGCTCTCCTGCTGAAGCAGCCCCAGGCTTGGTACCACGAGGGTTGAACTGACGACTAGCAGACTTGTCAAAAGTGCTTGATTCATACTGCTGGCTATGTGACTACACATGCTTCCTATTCGGGCGTTGAACAACAGCACAAGCTTGAGGGCTTCATGGTTCGAACTTCTCGTGGCAGCACCTACGAGTTTCGCTAGCGTATGTTAGCGTGTATTGCTCCCAGTGGCTGCTAACAGTAGCATTGTTCTCGAGTTTGTGTATGGTCTCACATTGTCGCACTGTCATTGCTCTCCATAGTGGCCACCGTGCTTCATCTCAGAGCCACTCAAAAATGAAAAACGAGCAGTCCTCTCCTCGCACGGCTACATTTTGCGGCCTCTTCCATGCGCAAAGGTCTCGGCTGTCGCGCAACGTACCTGGAAGCATACTCGGCTGGCATCTACCATTGTTGCATGGATAGCCACGGAACGACAGGCCCAAAAAGGCTTGCTGAACCTGTCATGAACGCTGCGCTACAAGCCATGGTGCTTCTCTTCCTGCTGGCATGAGGACTGATCTCTTGCACTGCCACTGCCTTGCTGATGCGATCCCACGCAGCAAGAGCACGGACACGCAGGTCACTTGTCCAGCACGCTGTCAAGCACGCGTCCTTCCTCCGGCCAGTTCCTAGGCAGAGTCAGTCAAATGCAACACCTCCAAGACTAGAAAGGAAGCCTCTCCAAAGCAAGGCGCTGCAAAAACACACACAACAAAAGACATCCTCTGTACAAAAACAGCACATGGAGAAGTCTTAGAGCCGAGCTCTGGCTGGTATCTGGCAAAGCACGGGCAGGTGTCCACGCAAGGGTGGTCGGCCCTCGACTCGCAGCTGCCATGGTCCGCACAGCAATGCACAGCAATTCGACCCTTCGCCTCTACTTCCTCAAAGGCGCACCACCATGACCGGGTCCCATCCCGTCCCGAACTCAACGGTTGCCAGAAACAGCCTTTACTGCATCAGAACCAGCCACACGGACGAGATCGAACCACACGGCTACTACTGAGGGTCCGGCACGGCCTCCAAGCAGGCTACGTGCCTTGTTTGTGTTTGTGGCATGGGGCTTGAGGCCACTCACGTGCAATTCCTCGCGCAGTTTCTCGCACAGGCAGGTATGCCGGCACCCACCTGAACACGGAATCCAACTTTCTCCCTAAATACTTAGTCCTGGAGGCGGGAGTAATAAGTGGAACCTCTGACAAATGTAATGTTGCCATGCATCAAAGCGCAAGCATTCTAACAGGTGCCCAGGCCTGAAGCTCACAACGTCTCTGGAGGTTTGGGGTGTCGGGCACCTCCCCAGAACCCCAAGATCTGAACTTTCAGGAGACCGGGCGTGGACCACTCTGCCGAGTCCAGAACGAGGAACTGGACGAGGAAGCTCGTCTCCAGCACAGCGTGTGCCGGAAGCCTGAAATGCACAGGGAGCTCTGCTACACCCAGACGGAGTCGGACTGCAGGAGGACATGGTCTCGCTCGCAAACCCTGAAAGATTCTGCATGCTCAAAGCGCCCGAACTCGATCACTTGATTGGCGTGACCTTGACCCCTGACAGTTCCCAACCTGCACCCTGCACCCTACAGCCCCAACATCCTGGATCACAACAAATAGTTGAATGATGCTAGACTCCCCTAAGATCATACCAAACGCATTTGGGCGGCATCGGGCCCGAAGCTCTCGCAGGGCCATCGGGCAAGGAGCCCTGGCCCGGAGCGAAAGTCAAATACCGAGCTTGCTTACAGTGGTGATGGCAGCTACGCTGACTTACTCGTTTGGAGAAGCCAAGGAGCACCACCGTCTTGGCTTTCAAATGAAAACGAGCGCACGTGGATGGAGGGCTCAGGGTTCGGTGTACTTTTTGCAGCTATTGTGCTCACCCAAAACGTGTGATGGCTGACGAAGGTGATGAATGCAGATAGATAGATCATGGTAATAGATAGATAGATACCGTTCATGCCCAGCTCCCATAAGATGTGCTCGTTTGTACTCGAGTAGCCCATAAGCCCCTCGGCTCTACAGACGCAGATCTTCCATCTGGCGCCTCTTTCCCAAAATCGTGGCTGTTAGTTGTACTGAATCGCAAAGTTTCAGCGCAGTGTTGACTGCCGCGATACCAAGATGATCTCGCAATACGGAGGGATCAAGCTGTGGGCTGTCGCAGTACTTGCATGGCCCCGCCCATCCGACCACTTGCAGGCTGAAGGTCGCATGAACCGAAAGTACTCCGATGCGGATCGGAGTTGAACCTGTTGCAGTACCTATAGTCTCCATTGTAGTTCCTTTTTGGGGTTACCTTAGAGGGTCCCAATATATAAACTGGTTAGACCAAAAAAAGGAACTACAATGGAGACTGTAGGTACTACGACACCATGCACCAAGGAGGTCGCCGAGCCTGCAGCTGAGCAGCTGCCAGTGCGGCTACATGATCGGTGGAATTGAGGGCTCCTCTGCAGCAACCTAACCAAGGCTGGCAGCAAGTGACTTCCATCGACCCCTGTATATCGCAGCCTCCGACCTACATCAAGCTAATCAAAGCCTGGCCCTTGTTTGAGGACAACAGAAATCGAGTTTTGCGTGCCTTTGCTTTCTTGAGCTGGACTGGCTGCAGATGACGTGAAAATGCGAAGCCAGGAACAGGCATCTGATGCAGCCTCAACCGTAAGCACAAGGCACATAAGCACAGACAAGGCACGATAAGGTGACAGTGCTATGACAATAGTCGTGATGATGCCAAGAGAAGAATAGCAACTTGATAAATCTTGATAGTCGTAACAGTGAACTGATACGAGGAAGATACACAAGCCGAATCTGAGCGCACGCAGCTTTTGACAGCAGCGGCCTTACTTCAGAAAGGGCGCAACACCATCTTTGCCAGCTCCAAGCTCTCAAGTGCTTGAAATTCACCCGGCCCCTCGACCCAGGGGCTATGGCAAAGCAGCTGCCAGGGCTGTCAGGGGTTTTGGCGCTCCAGGGAGCTCGCAGGGTTTTATACACGTCTTGGTCGAAGAGATGCACGACTTTGAGATGACGTAACACACTGCCGTTGCATTGGATCTTCGGGATCGGGGGGTACGCAGGAAGCAAGCCGTTGGCGTCCTGGCCATGAATAGACAGGGCTCTCTCCCACTCGCAATTCATGCAGGATGACACAAAGCTTGCATCAGCTGCTAGCCGCCCGGCTCTTCTAAATAGGGATGGTGACAACATGCCGCAAGAAGGTGTGAATCACAGGCACCACCGCCCAGCTGGGCCGTAAGCCGCATGCAGAAGCAATCCTTTCGACGCCGGCACAGTAGTTCGTTCTCAGCAGCGAACCTTCACGACAGCGGGCACGGGTTGAACAGAAGCGAACCGCACATGACGGGAAGTGAAGGTGCAGCACACCAGAGAGGCTAATTACGCCGTTGGACAAACAACCATCCACACTGGGGTGGCTAAGGTGCAAGTCTCGCCATGCAGATTCCATGGCACAGCCTCCGAGAAACTGGACTAGTGCAATCGTCCCTGTTCGAAGACTTGCACACGACCCTTCATGACAAGCGGCTTGCGAGAGTCAAGTTGTTCTCGAAGGAAGCGGACATCTGAAGTGGCTTAGCGCGTCGGGACTCCCCGACTGCCAGCTGTTGACCCTTGAGCCTTCGACTTCATCAGTGCGGCTTAAGAAAAGCCGGGCACTCGGAAACGGAAGATTTGCCAAGACTGTGAACGTCTGGTCAGGACCAAGTCCCCCGGGAGCTTCGGGCCACAGCAGGCAGCTGAACAGAAACGGCCCGCTGTGCAAATTGAACTATATATCCCTCGACGGCACGCGATCGAAAAGGTCTTTTCACCTTCGGCGCTGAGAGCTGACACCGCGAGTGTCGCACGTTGTGGGAACAGGCTTACGGAGTCGAGGATAATTGGCAACTATCTTGAGAGTTTCTGTGCCCAGTACAGTTGAGGGGAGAGTTTGTACTTGGTTTCGGAGTCGACGGGTCAAGGCTCAGGGTGTTGGAGATAGGGCATTTCAAGGCTTGACAGAGCCCAGGAGAAATAAGCTTCCCCCTGATGGGAAGTGCCTCCTGGGCCAGTCCCTGTACAATCCATGCCCTGCACCATGTCGCTTTTCGAAACGGATCTGTTGGCCTGGCTGGCCCGAAACCAGTAGAGTGAAAGCTTTTTCCTAACTCCCGCATCACAAGCCGTAGCAAGCACAGCAGGTCTCTGGTTGGACTACAGGATCTGATACTGCGAGGAGGAAGTCATCACAGACCGGGTGATACGATCAGCAACTGCTCAGAGTAGGTTTGGGGCTTAGCTTAGGGTGGCTGTTTTAAGTAGGGGGTTTGGCGAAAATAGCAGAAGTTTTACCAGTCGGTTTCTTTTTGCCTCCTGCATGGGGGCTGGGCCCAGGCCTTCAGTATAGGATTTGTTGCAGATTGGGTTAAGTGCCTGAGTTAAGGTGGCACCAAGTTATCACTCTTGTTATTTACTCGTTATCCTGCCTACAAGGCCGTGTAGTCCGCATCAACAGATTCGAAGAGGCAGCCATCTTTGTCGTGGTCGAGGCATTGGTCTCGCCATGCGGATTCCGCGGTTCGGTTTCCAGGACGGAGGACTAGCTGCAATCGGACTTCCTTCTGGGCTTGTGTGCCGACTGAACGCCCTCCAGCTCGAATGCGAGTTTCACTGACCTTGCACGAAGAGGGCATTTGAAACTGCTTTGGTCTAGACTTGACATACCCAAACGCCCTCGTGGCTGCAAACACAGGCCGGAGAGCAGGCGGAACACTGATCATCAGCAGTTGCCAACTCGTACCCTGAGGCTGGGAAAGGCAAGACGGGCGTGAATTTCAGGATGCTCCCTTCGTCAAGTCTGCGGGCGTCGAAGCTGCTTGCCGGCTACTGATCCCCAAAAAATGGACCTCGTAAGCACGGCTTCGGTACAGCCGTGCAGCCTGACTCGATGCCAGAAGACCTGCCCATCGCCATCCGAACTTATGCGAGACTAGTCAAAAATCGGGTCAGAAAGTGAGACAGCACGTATGCAATCTGTTCGAAACATCACAACTAATGGCAGCGGGAGCAGGACTCATAAGACCGAGCCTACTGTGCAGCTTCCATACAACTTCCTGTCCTGCGATCCCTATCCAACAGCACGAGCCGACCGGCACCAAATGCAGGCCACGGGCAGCAGCAGAACAGAAACTACACCCGACACCCTCCCAGGAGCCTCCGAAATGACGATAAAGAGGCCGGAGAGCAAGCGAAACACTGTTGATCTTGACTCGTAGCATGAGTCTGAGAAAGACAAGACAGGTGTGAATTTCAGGATGCTCGGCTCCCTCGATCAATTCTGTGGGCGTCGAAGCTGCTTGCCGGCTGCTGACCCCCAAGAAATGGATGTCGTAAGCACGGCTTCGGGACAGCCGTGCAGCCTGACTCGATGCCAGAAGACGTGCCCATCGCCATCCGAACTTATGCGAAACTGTTCAAAAACCGAGTCAGAAGGTGAGACAGCAGGTATGCAATCTGTTCGAAACATCACAACTAATGGCAGCGGGAGTACGACTCATAAGACCGAGCCTACTGTGCAGCTTCCGTAAACTTCCTGTCCTGTGATCCCTATCCAACAGCACGAGCCGACCGGCACCGAATGCAGGCCACGGGCGGCAGCAGAAAAGAAACGACCCCCGATGCCCCCTGCTTACAAACGAAGGTCGGCCAAAGAGCAGAATAATGTCGATCCAAGGTAGCAGTGCCGAATCGTGCTCGACAACGTGTATCACGGGCATGAAATTCAAGACGCCTCCGTTGAGCACGTCACTAGGCGGGTGCAACAGCCGCATCGTAGCTGTTTCTGTCCAAGCTTGGACTTCATCAAAGTGCTGTGAAACAGACGACCTGCCAAGACCGCGGGCCTTTGCTCAAGTTCACTTGGCCCTTTTCGCTGTTCGGCGGCTGGGAATCTCTGCAGCTAGGCACTCATTTGAACCGAGGTGCGCTGGACAGAGCTGTGGATCCTCATCACAACTAAGAGTCCATCAGAACTGGGCACGGGCCTCGTGAGGCCCTGGCTCTTGCAAGCTTGAGTCCTGAGCTGGAAGATCAGATCTTCCAGATGGCAAAAGAGCAGGCCGAGCGCTTCCAGTCAACGGCCTCCTCTGCTCACGGTGCCCTTTGGAGCATCTTCAATCCCCAAACCTTAAACGCCCTAAACCCTAATTTGAAGATTCTGGTCCCACTGAATGTTGTGCTGGTCAAGTCCGCAGTGATGGCCAAGCTGCTAAAGCCAACGCGTTCCACATGTGGCTTGGTCTGCATTGCATGGCACTGATCATGTGCTTGGTGAGCCGCACTCTCTCACACGTGGACAGCGCAATGGCAATCATCTTCGATGCTGCAGGTGCATCTCAAGCCAAGACTACTCTGTCGAGCCACCATGGAACCGACGGAACAGATGGATCTCTGGCCTATCTGGAGTGACCGTGCCAGCGTGCAAGTCCTGGTCGCCAAACGAGCACAGCTACACTTCTTGGCCGTGCCCGTGGCAGCTCATTTTCTCTCGCCACTCATGCACGTAGGCAGACTTCAGTAAGGGGACAAACTCGGCACACAAGAGAATACCCGCACATCGCACCTAGGCGACAGCTTAGCGTCTGGTTTCGTCGGTTGGCACCATTACGTCGTGGCCACGGCCACACAAGCACAAGATCGGAAGATCTTCGCAGAGGCATGGGCAACGACGGCGTCTGCAGCTCGAGCAAAACGGCACACAAGGATCCGACCAGGAGGAGGACATGTAAGAAAGCCCACGCCAACGAAATGCCAGGCACAGAACTCACAAAGTAGAATTCTTACGTTCATATGCCGCATCATCCCACGCTCAGAGGGTTGCCATGGTCAGCGATGCAGCAGGCAGCATTAGCTGTGTTCACCGAAGATGCTTGGGTGCTCTGGACGTGTGGGCTGTGCGTGCTATGTCATGCCTGGGTGGACGAGAAGCGCCGCTGCGGTTGCCAATGCCAGCTCCCTGGAATCGAAGGACCTACAGAGTAGAAAGCCAACCAACCTTTCTCAGCTGTGCCAAGCGTCAGTCAACTTTCCAACAACAGCCCAGCACCTAGGTCGCACATGGCGCACCTTTGGTAACATGAGCTTCTCAGACATTGCATGCTACTTGGATAAGGGGGCTTCTGTAAGTACTAGCGCTTGGTTTCTACAACCCTGACTTCAGTCTGCGCCTGACAAGTGTGCAGGAGCACTGCAGGTTGCGAAACTCGCCTCATGTTTCACTCGTGGTGTCATTTCCAGGCTGCACCAAAGACACAAAAAGCACCTGCCTGCCAGCATCATGGAAGAGTCGTGACCGGTTGGGCAGCATGAACTCGAACACGTGCCGCAAAACTGACGGTACCATCCTTCTGTGCGTTTGCTCGGGGTTGCGACAGTAGGGATGGGCGAGCAACTCATCTTTGAAGCAAACACCGCGAAGATAAGCCGAGCATCCTCGCGAGCGTGTCAAGATGGGGCTCCAGCTCTAGGCATCCCCTCGTCTGCTTTGTGCCCGGACAAACCAAGTAAGCACTGTAACGACGCTCTGACGGGCGACGCTCTGACGAGGTGAAAAAACCTAAAGTATGCTGTTGTGCAAGATGCAAGGACAGCTCAGTAACCATACATAGATTCGAAAGATGCCACAACTTCGGATGCATTTGCAGGATTTGCGCAGGTCCAACACACTAGCAGTCTCGCAACAGCACCCACATGTGCCTTGCTGTGCAACTGTGATTGCTGGGCGGTGGCATCTGAGGTCCCGTATTGAGCAGCCTATGCAAGCCCAGAGATTTCTGCTCGGCCAAACCACGAGAAATTCACTCAAACACCTCGGAAATGCTAGTGTCATGCGGCACAACCGCGGCAGCTTGCCGACGGGGGCTAAACATCATCTTCACTCCGTCACTAGTAGGCACTACTCCGACGCCCGCGCGCGATGGCGACCGCAGTCGGTGATGGCCATGGGGGCGCAGCCGAATCACCAGTATCTTGAGAATCTTGAAACAGTCTTGGAGGAAGCGGGCTAATGCTTTTTGGGCAAATTGCCTGCACCCGGATTCGAGCACCCCGAATGCGCCACGCGAAGGTATGCTAGTTCGGTCTTCGGTGTCCAAAGCTCGGACCGTATGCATAGACTGCCACCAGGACAGCTGCAAGAGGGCTGGGGCGGCTGGGGTACTAAGGTTTAGAACGCGGAAGAGAAGTCATGAACGGCCAAGCAGGAAAGCTCCTCAGCAGGTGGAAGGGCCTGCAGCGACTCCGTCCAAAGTCCAGCTTGCGCATAAAGGGTTGAGGTATGGCTTCACTCCGAAAACACTGAAGGTAGGCTGTCACGTAAGCAACAAGGATTACAAAGAAATCATACGTAGATCCAAAAATGCCACAACTTCGGATGCATTTGCAGGATTTGCGCAGGTTCAACACACTAGCAGTCTCGCAACAGCACCCACATGTGCCTTGCTGTGCAACTGTGACCGCTGGGCGGTGGCATCTGAGGTCCCGTATTGAGCAGCCTATGCAAGCCCAGAGATTTCTGCTCGGCCAAACCACGAGAAATTCACTCAAACACCTCGGAAATGCTAGTGTCATGCGGCACAACCGCGGCAGCTCGCCGACGGGGGCTAAACATCATCTTCACTCCGTCACTAGTAGGCACTACTCCGACGCCCGCGCGCGATGGCGACCGCAGTCGGTGATGGCCATGGGGGCGCAGCCGAATCACCAGTATCTTGAGAATCTTGAAACAGTCTTGGAGGAAGCGGGCTAATGCTTTTTGGGCAAATTGCCTGCACCCGGATTCGAGCACCCCGAATGCGCCACGCGAAGGTATGCTAGTTCGGTCTTCGGTGTCCAAAGCTCGGACCGTATGCATAGACTGCCACCAGGACAGCTGCAAGAGGGCTGGGGCGGCTGGGGTACTAAGGTTTAGAACGCGGAAGAGAAGTCATGAACGGCCAAGCAGGAAAGCTCCTCAGCAGGTGGAAGGGCCTGCAGCGACTTGTCAACCGTCCAAAGTCCAGAATGTGCACACGAGGTCTAGAAGGTGGCGGCATTGCTTCATTCCAGCCCTGGTCTTCATCGTCCCGTCAAGCTTTCCATGGCGTCCTCGCCTTCAGTGGGCGAACGGATTCGACTGTAGTCGCTCACAACTGCTGCAAATGCCTGTCACCGATCGCCTGTGCGAGACAGCCGAAGGTCTGTCATCTGCCTCGTCTTAAGGTCGTCTCACGCTCGAACTCAACAGAGCTGCCGCCAGCTGAACCAGCTGAGGGCTTACATAAGATGCATCCGCTGTATCGGCATCGGTCATCCAACATGTACTGCATCTCAGCTCGAAGGAAGAGCCGACTCTGGATTTGCAGGGGCGAGTGTCTGCAGATGGGCGCTGACTGTGGTGCCAAATTAAATGCCCGAAACTTCCATTGCTGTGCTGTTGCTTGTAGGCCCCATATAGCACCATTGACACTTTGAATACTTGCCCTCGGACCACAAACTCCTGCAAAGACTCGCGCCAGACGCTGTTGCAACATGCTGAAACACTGCTTGGATGGACTAGGTCCAAGTTACGAGCCATAAAGGAACCCAGTCTTACCAAAGCTTATGTTCACCGCGGAACGTGAGCCAAAAAGCAGAGTCCTCGTTGCCGAGCAGGACCTAGACCCAGACTCCTCGACCTTTTTTCAGAAGGGATCCGACTGCTGTCCTTACTGCCCCAGACTTGCCGACTGCAATCTTACTCGTGCAACGTTCGGCCGGTTCGACCAAAGGATCCACGAAACGAGAGCACTCTCCGCTAAAGATAGAGCTCCACAACAGCCGGCACAAGTTTTGTTCAACCGTTTTTGTTAGCCGACATCCTGGACTCACAGCAAGTATAGCCGGCCCAAGGTCGCCCTGTGACGATGTCAAAATGCAGCCATACCCGGCAGGGTATGGCTTCCATGCACCGATGGCTGGGCGGAAGATTGTTGAAAGTCTGGATGCGTCCTGTGAATCTAGGGCCTAGGGAGGGGTTTTGCGTCAAAGGGAGCTGAGCCCGACCTTCACGAGCCTCCTCTGCCTTCCCTTGCAAGCAGACTGAGCCTCTTGCGGAAATCTGTGACACATGACATGTTCGGTCCTACAGTGTTAGGCCGTCCACCCGGCGGCGCGAAGCTTCGGTGTCGAAGCTCTGGTCAGCAGCTGCTGGAGAATACCCGGTTCAGGGGGTGGTCTGTTGAGGAGTCCTACGCCTCGATCGCATCTCGCCCCCTTACTTGCGAAACCGTTTTGGGGATCTGAGATGCCAGCGCGGTGGTGTACACCAAGGGCGCTGGCCTGCATGACAAGACCTGCACAACCTGACAATGCTGATTCTTACTTGGCCTTGAAACCTTCTGCACGACGGGCTGCATCGGAAGGCCGACCATGTGATCCTGCATGGGACACGCAAGCAGAAACTACCTGAAACTACCTGCACCGGTCTGCGGGAGCAGCTCTGAAGCCATGGAATGTGCTAAGCGATGACCCGCACGAAAGCCGGCAGGCTCACGAAACTTGCGGACAACGGCGTGTGGCAAAATCACTTGGGCCTCCATGGACAAGTCTCTCGAGGCCTGCATCAGCTAAAGACGGTTTGAGCATAGAGGTGGCAGCTTGAGGGCTGCACGCTGATCAAACCAGACATCCCTATAACTCCCAAACTCCCCGCAGCCGCCTTCTGCATTCTCATCATTCGACCCGACCCTTCAGCGCTTGCTCTCCCGGCACGGAGATTCGCTGAAAGTGGGGAGGGGCAAATTGAGTGCTGCGAGGTGTTTAGGCACAGAGTCTCCCGCTTGTCCGAGACGCGAAACATGGATTAGCGCAGCAGGGCCTTGGCCATCCATGGAACAAAAAAGGCAAACCTTGGCTGCTTCTTGCCTGTCTTACCTGAAGGAAAGTCAGGGAAGACCACCTCATGACTGACGAGCACTGGTTTTCAGAGTGCACCTGCTCACGTGCAAGACTGCTTGCTTGCGGCACGAATGTCCACCCGTCCTTTCTGCTCCCATAGCAACTTGCCTATAGGACCAAAACTTGGCAAATGACCCGCTGTTGTACTTGTTTACATTTCAACGATTTGCATGAGAAGCTCCGGCTTGGCTCCTCGAAGACCTGAGTTACAACCTGGCCTTCGGACAGCCCTCCCTCAAAAGCGAGTCTTCCAATGCAATCAGCAGTTGGTATCCTTGAGATAGTACAACAGCCTACCCTGCCGGGTGCGCAGGCTTCTCGTAAGCATTCCAACGTGGTTTGTAGCACCACCTCGCCACAGCTGCGGGTCTTAAAGAATCGCTAGGTGGCAGGACTTGCTGCGGCTATGCGCTCACAGTCAAGTGTGGCATCCCAGGCACAAGGCGTGTCGCCTGATGTCCTCACGCTCCCATGCCTCTTGCTTGAAGAGCCGAAAGCCACTCAAGCACGTCTTCTCTCGATCTGGCGAGCCTGCAAGCCTCCGTTCCGTATGTACACGTCGGGCCTAAGCCGCAGGAACTTCCGTGTGTCTGCATCTCGCACCAACTTCGGGAAGCACTTCCCCTGTGCGCACGCCGCTGCTCCAAGCAGCTTCGAAGTGCCTGCCCACACGCGCCTCAAACCCTGAAGCCGCCCGAGCACGCGCGATTGCACAAGCTCCGTGCAGGCCAACCCAAACCCTTCAAGACGGAAGATGCGAGATTCGGATGCATCACTGGGAGAGAGAACGATCGAGGCTGCCGGACTCGCGAATTCAATCCGAAGCTCTTGGATGAGAAGAAGTACAGGCTGTCAGGAACTCCTTGAGAAAGACGGCAGGAAGCACTCGGTCCCTGGTCACAGCACGCCGCAAAGCAAAGCACTTAGTGACTTAGCGACTTAGCCAGAAACCGGTTGGGTTCTGGAAGGACCTGGTCTGGATTCCGTGTGAAGTTCAGCAACCGAGCAGAAGTCTGTCTGGGTCAGGGCCCTGTGGGGCAGTCGCAAGCCGCAGCGCGTGGCCCACGCTTCTGAATCTCACATACCTGACTCGTTTTCTCGGGGTCAGGCTTATCACAGGCGGATTCCTGACCGCCCGCTCCCTAATGCATGACGATCTTCCTCTCTGGGTGCATCGTCTTTTGTTGATGATTTCCTGCCTGCTTCGTCACACAATGTAGCACTCCCGCAACCAGAGCTCTGCGATAGTGTGTTGCCGCACAGGATCCGACCATGCTCGATCCGGTTTGAAAGTACCCTGCCGGCAGGCGCTGCAGACGCAAAGCCCAAGCTGCTTTGCAGCACTTCCCCATCCCCATCCCCGACTTTAACCTCAGCTTTGTTGGGAAAGCTACGTGTGCGCACCTGGGACTGCATGGACTGCTGACCCTCCTACATTCGCGAGACCTGCTACATTCGCGACTGCAACCTGCAACCTGCATCTGCGCTCCTCACGTGGAGAGCGGGAGCGCCTCGTGACGCTGGGCTCCCAAGGACTCCCCCTGCTGGGCTGGGCTGGGCACTGCAAGGACCGCCCCAAAAACTCTGTAGGAGTGTGCCAGGCCCAGGGATTTAGTCTCGATGCTTGACGCCGGCTTGGCACCTGCCACTCTTGACCGCGAGATGGAGAACGTGTCAAGCTGGCTGATCAGCTGGTCGGCATGCTCACTGTCTTGAAGAAGCAGCTATTTCGCACATGATGTGAGCAAGCACACCGCATGCAGCAGACACGTACAGGGCCCTGTGGCCTAACCTGGGAACCTGCGCCTGTCAAACTTCAAGCCTTCGGGTTAACGGCCAGCATAGCATCCCACCTGCACATCATGGCGGCATGCTTGCAAGCAAGACCCCGATCCTTGAAGAATGCCGTTTGAATGCCTCGCAGCCTAGTGGCCTAACCAGGGCTAGCCAGGGCCAGCCGCTAGCCCGATGCCGAAGGCGGCAGGAACAGGGCTGTCTCTGCCATCACTATGACATGCAGAGTGGTCGCTGACCCTTTGTCACGCAGTCGTCCCGAAGGCAGCTGCTCTCTGCGAGGCTCAACGAGCGGCTCTTTGCTGCGATACCTGCCTCCTCGGAGCTGGGGTTGACAAGGGTCTTCAGAGCCTTGGGATGCTCGCGGCTTAAGCTGCATGTCCGTCGCCCTTCTCTTCGTCGCTCTTCGGGTGTCGGGGCTTGCTGATGCGGCTTGCAAGCTGTCACCGCTGCAAGAAGGCCCCACGAAGGGGGGGGGGGGGGTTCTACAACAGCAGTTTACTCGGAGGAAACACAACAACGCGAGCAGCCAAGCCAAGGCTTTTTTTGCTAGAAGTTGTTCCTCCCCGGTGTCAAGATCTCAGGAAAGCTCTGGGCTCCATGCAGTGTCTTGCAAACACGTGCTCTGTCAGCTATGTCGTGCCGGACCTGCAGACAGCGTGAGATTCCGTTCCTCCCTTGCCGAAACCTGTATCTTATACCTACCTGCGATGCGCGGCAACACATCAGCCCCCTCTTATTGGCTTCAGCTTACATGTCTAAAGGCAGAGCCCAAAAATCACAAGCGTCTACCGGGTTCAGGGGGCGCAAACCTGCTTTGAAGTCCAGCAGAAAAGCCGCGGCGTTTTCGAAACACACGAGAAGAATGCCCCAGCTGTACCTTCGCAATCCCTTTGAAGCTACCGGGTCTATGGCTATGAGCTGCAAGCCAGAACGACAGGAATCTTACCCGTGCTCAAAGAGCGTAGGCAAGCCTAACCAAGAGGCTTCAGCATGTCTGCGTCAAGGCTGTCTGGATGTCGATGTCGGCCCTGGCTCATGCCAGCACCCAGAACTGCCCACGAGCCAGCTGCAGCTGGAGCCCCTGCACTGTGAAGGACCGGGCCTCTGCAAAAAAGCCACGGCAGTGCAATGTGCAGGCCTTTTGGGGTTCATGCTCGTGATCAAAGGCTCATCTTCCAGCAGAGGCACCAAGGTCACCACCAGGGGCTTCAGGGGCTCAAGGGGGCCTTCCACGCCAAGGGGCTCAACTGCCAAAGACTCTGCAAACAAACAACTGGCGGATCCAACGGCGCATGTTCTGTTCTGTGTTGCATGGACCGGGCTGGTGCCCTGTTTCCGCCAATGCAAACCTTGACTTTTGAAGCTCCACTAGAGATCTTAAGCACCCAGCCGATACACTAGGCCGACTCAGGCATTGTGGCTCTCGCATCACCAGGCCGGTGGCAAGGTCGGCACAATTCACCTTTGCTTACACCAGAAGGGTCCACACAAGAACAGAGCCCGGTCCAAAACGCTCAGATCCCAAACATGCACGAACGAACTGACAGCCCCAGCCAAACATGGTGTCTTTCTTTCGGCGCAGATGGACTACCGGATTCGAGGCACCCAGGTCTCCGTAAAGCTTGCCTTTATCATCTCAGGGGTCTGCAGCATGGAGCTGTTAAACTTCCTTAACACGGACAGCATGGCTTTCTTTGTCACCACGCCATGACGAGCCGTTCTGCTCATGGCACGCTTGCAAGCCAAGCAGGCAGAATTGGGCTGGCTTAGACTAAGCAGGAAGTGGAGCCGCAGCTTTAGACGAACTCAAGAGCTTACCAGCTCCTGAAACAGGGCTGTGCCACTGTCACTGGTCCTTGCAGGGTCACTTCTCTTCTAGGCTTTCTATGGCTTCCAGTAACACGGCTCAGGGACATGATGGGCTTAACATACATCATGATCGTTCGCCATGGTTTGAGCATAGAAGCGTCACCTCAGCAGCAAGATGCTGAAATGCTGTGGCTGTCTGCACGGGACGCTTCATGCTGGCTATGGGTTTTGCGAGGGGGCGGCAAAGGCAGGTCATGCTCCAGAGAAGTAATAGCTCACGAGAATAGCATTGGTCTGGTTGAATCCCGGCCTCTGGTCATCCACATCCCGAAAGGATGGACGGGGCCTGCACATGGAAAGACAAGATTGGCTGGACTCTGATAGTCGTCGAAACGACATCAAGACATCGATGCATCGTTCCGGGTCTCTGGACAACTATATCACTTCTGCGGCTGGTGCCAAAGGAGCCACTCCCGTATTTGGATTTAAACTCTTGCTGAGGCAATGATGTGTCGAGCAAGAGAAGTCGATTGGCCGAGGAAATCTGCATGCTGCATGGACTCACTCTCCCAGTGTTGACACTTTCAACGAAATACGTTCAGAGATGGGGCAAGCGGCACGCCATTACCCTTTGCAGTCGCCACAACCATGCCGTTCACGGTACAAATCTTCTTCCCCAACGACCGCAAGTCAACATCAAGGGCGCAGAGTTAACACTCTGTCCACGAGGGCAACCTGTTCTCGTTGTCCGTTTCACACGCGGCGCTGTGCCACTGGCTAAGCCCAACCTACAAGAACTACATCAGACTCGGGCTCGTTCAGCGATTGATTCACTTGTGGGCTTGGAACTATCAGGGCGATATCGATGATATGAGAATTGTTCTACATCCTTGCGCTATGCGTGTTTCTAAGTAACCCACCCATGCCCCATCGGCATGCCTGCGCGCTCAGCTCATGCCCGAAAAAGTTTCGGTAAATCGCGTGTTCGCCCTGTTGCGAGCCGGAGTGCACTTGAAGCATGGGCACGTTCGTTTCAATACTAAGTGGCACAAGTCTCGCAGCAACGACTCGTCGTTCCTCTAATCACTACTCGAGAGATCTTTAGTGTGAGAGTCAAACGAAAGCTTGCGGCCGACACCCGCAGTGAGAAATGGCATGCCAAATGGAATTTTCAGTTCACACGGCCTGCCCGATGCGAAACTCAGCACAACCGAGTTTTCGCTGAATGCATGCTACTTTCACAAGAACATAAGAAAAGAACAATCCTCATATCAGCAACTATCTAAGTGCGCGCCGGACAGCTTCCAGCAACAACCCTCAACAAGTGGAAATCGTGCCGCACCGTCCGGACTGGCTGTGTAGACTTCACAAAGCAGCGACAATGCTGAACAGAGCCCGGGATCAACAGAAAGGCTCTTGACGCAATAGCAGTCAGGACAGACCACTCCGAACCACCAGCTATTCTGACAGAGACCTGCTTACTCTGTAAAGTCGACACAGAGCCTCTGGAGTACACGAAAGCGATTCGCATTCTCAAGCGGCTGCAAATTTGATCCTGCCATTCGTGCTGAGGTGATCTCACGGCACTCGCCCGGCGGTCTGCGGCCTTCGTCGACATGTTCCCGTGGTTTGTGCCATTTCTCGTGCAGTGAGCATAGCTCTGGCAGGCACCCTCTGGTTGCACCCTGCAGTGGGCCCCGACGGCATGATTGCTTCGAGCGACAAGGAAGGAAATCGGGAGCTCATCCCGACTACGGAGCCTTCAAATCAAAAACGCGGACGGACGTCACGAGGTGTGTGTGCCGCAGGCTTGCCCTGTCTCGAGCAGTCAAGTCAGTTTCTTGTCTTGCATAAGAATGTCAGAATCCAAATCCAATGGTCGGTAGCCACTCCGGCCATTTGCGGATTCAGTAGCTCGAGGACGGGTCCAACTGCGAGTTCCAGCAGAGCAACGGCCGGCGAGTACATGCACATCAGCTGCTAGTTCGTGCGATGTCGCATGTCTGCCGTCTTGGAAATCTTCGCATTGCACCTTTGCCAGCCCCCCGTCCGCTGCACGTGTTCTCGGAATGGTTCGGGCTTGCCTAAATTCGTTCGTCTCTCCACCGGGTTCCCGATCAGCGAGCCGTACACGAGCTGCCAGACTGATGAGTGTCACCACCCCTTTTCGACTTCCGGCATCCGGCTTCTTGTCTGAACAGTCATGAGCAGTCCTTTCTTGCATCCAACCTGATACTGCACCTGCTGGCGACCCAATCGAAGCTCACGGCAGTTCAAGCTGGACATGCCAGTAGCTTAGGACGCTTAGGACGAGCTGGGCTTGAAGCGTCCCCAGCATAGCTGACTCCGGGGCCTACGGCCAGGACCGCAAAAACACTGGAGCAGAAGCATCATGGGTTCTGGACAGGACCGCGGTGTCGAAGGAATGCTCTGCGCTTGACGGCCCATTTCTGGCAGCAGCACAACTCTTCGACGCGTCCCCAAGGTCAGCATGTTGGGATGACCCGGTGGCCAGTACATGCGCATGGCAGAGTTCAAGGTTCCCATCATTACTATTGCTAGTCCAGGGAGCTTGGGAAAGGATGTGCTTGGCAAAGGCTCGGTTCCAGGAGCGCGTGTGGTTTAGGCTGTGCCAGTGCAAGAGCGGCCGACGCAAGAGCAGACGACCGGGTGAAGCAACCGCGGCACAGATGTCCTGGCAAAGGGCATCAGTCTAAAGTCACGATCTGTTCATGCACGAGCACTGCAACGTGAACATGCTTGAACTCCCTAGCGAAAAAACAGCACCCAAGAGCATGCCGGCGACCCTTCTGACTTCCAACAGCGAAGCTCTTAAGCACTACTCGCAGATTTTGGCTGCCTGATTCCCTTAATAGCCAGTTGCGTGCTACTGGTAGCAGGATGAGTTCAGCTCCGAAATTGGTCGAAACTTCGCCCGTCCTGAGAGGTTCCTGAAATAAACCGCTTCGCCGTCATCCACTTCGAGCAACAGGTTCCGTGAGACGGGAGCGGGGGCCAATCCTCCTCCTCGCTCTAAGTGGGTCAGTTCCCTTCACGGGAGGTGCTGGGTGATGGCTTAACAGTTCAGGGCGCTTGGGTAGTTCAAGTGCACGTACATTGCACAGAATGGGCTGTCGAAGCTGTATAGAGAAGTCGGAGCCAGAGGGCGTGGCTTGTTTTGGGCAGTCGCCCCACCTTCAGCCGGTCACACTGAACATCACGACGTCTCCTGCGCGCCCGTTCGTTTCGAGGTCACAGGATCCGGAGCACATACCGCTGCACCCGCAAGCCACGAATCTCGCAGTGGCTGCCATGTGAGATGAGGGACAGAACTCCGGATCCTGAGACGGCAGTTCAATGCTTCCTACTCGAAGTCGAAACTGAAACACACCTACAGTCTGGCTGCATGCAGACCGGCTGCTGTGCGCTATGCGCTCCAACGTCACCCTATGGAAGCGTAGACGGGGCGTGCTTGCCACCGCTGCAGGCCACTTCCGAAAGGAAGCTGCGCACCGAGATCTGGTGACGGTTACAGCGGCGAGGCCCAGGCATCCAGATTCCGGGAGCTGCCATCGGCGGGGTGAAGCGGAAAACTCCCGGCGTGCTCGGCCGACCTCACATCCAAGCACCATGTCTTCTTGTACTCCAAAATCTCCAAACCCCAAAGCCGTAGGGCTTCATACACTTCTGCGAATGGCCGCGCCTTCCGATCAGCAAATGCTGCTTCGACAGCAAGAGCTCTTCTGGGCAGCTCACTCCTGAAGAGAAATCAGACCCACGCGACACTAGTTGCAAGACGTTTGCCTCGAGACATAGAGATCGACCTGCCCCACCTTCCAAAGTAGAAATGCGCTTCGCGGGTTCCTTCAGCCTGATTTCCCTGGAGTTCGAAACAACAGTCGCCCTCGCCCACTTCGAAAAGAAATGGAACGGATCCTTACCTTAAGGCAATTCAATGCCACGATGACCGAAGAGACTTCCATTTCCGATGCCCTGCGCGGAACCTCGGGGCTCAAACACTGGACGGCAACAGAGTTGCTGTGGGCAGCCCAGGCCATAGCCTGCATGCAGCATGCATGGCAGTGGAAGCGGAGCTGGATTCGGATTATGGCAGAGATTCTTCGCCGAACCTTGAAAAGCCCGATCACCCTGGCCTTGCTCGGAGCACAACCCCCAGCAGAGCGGCCAGCGTCGGAGTCAAGCATCATCCATCTGAGACCACGGGTGTGTTGCTGACCTGGTGTGCGCAGCCCCGGGCAGACTCTGACCTTAACCTTCCGACTAAGTCGCGCTGTTGGCGTTGCGCCTAGAACACGTAGAAGCTTGATCTAGGTTCTGATCTCCGAGTTCTTCAACTTTTCAAGCTCGCAAGTACACTTCAGGGAAGTCAAGCAGGAATCGCGAAAGCATGCTTCCGACAAGAACGTGTCGGTGCACTCAGGCAGGCGCGGCACATCCATTATCCAGTGGAGCAAGTTAGAACTAGCATAGTTCCATGAAGGGCACATGAACACCGCTTACCGTTGTCCAAAGGCAAGCAAATTTGCAACACTCTTGCGAACACCTGCCAAGACACCGAGTCTGCAGGCACGGCGAAGACTCTCTGCTCGGAAAGCGTGGTGATGGCATGCTCGAAACTTCGACAAGTTATGAGATCTGCTAAACTCAGACGATACACGACTGGCAGACATCCTTCCAAAACTGCGCATTCTTGACCACTTACCCCAATTCACGACACATCTCTGGATCTAGCTTCTTGAGCAAAAATAAACTGCCCATGCAGAAGCTGCATTCTTTGCGCTCCTTCGCTCCGCGTTTGTAAGAGCGTTCTTGCACAACCGTATCCAGTAAGATACATGCAGATAAATTAAAAGCTAGCAGCTGCTAGCAGCTAACGCTTGTGGGCTCATCTCGGTCGCCAAGGGCCTGGAAGGTTCAGGGAGAACCTTGGGGCGCAACACAATAACGAAGCTGACCAGTCGGCCGTATCCAACATGACGACACGAGCAGAGCGTCGCTCCAAACATCACCAAAAGTCACGCGGAGCGGGGGGGGCAGCATCCCGCGCTTGAAGTCAAAGTCTCTCCTCTTCCTCTGCCTGCTACCCTCCGCTTCATGAGCCCTTTTGCATTGGCGAGCGCTTCAGAGCCTGTCGGAGTCTCGTTGTCCTCTGGACGCCTTCTGCCAAGGCTCAGGCAGGGACTCAAAGTGTCTCAAATGCTTTGTCAAGTTTTGATTTGCACCTGAGCTTTACGACTCTCCACCTAGATCCGCAGGTGCGCCGGTCTCCGGCTGGAGCAGACTTCTCACTTCTCGTCGGAGGCCGGCTCGCGCCTACCAGTGCTCTGGGCGTTTTACGCTGCCCTTCTTCCGCCCTACGGCTCCTGGCTTCAGAGAAGGTGCTTACTTAGCCCGAGCCTTCCCGGCGGGCTCGTTCTGCTTGCAGGCTGCTCGGGCGCCCGGCTGCACGTCTCGTGGATGTGGATCAACTGAAAGCGTCAGCCCAGCCTCGGCCGTGGCTTGGGTTTTGCTCGGACGATGAGAATTTGTGCCTGGCGGCTGGGCAGATTCGGCCGAAGCTTTCTAACAGATCTCCCAGGCTACGTCCACTCATCGAACCAACGCAGAATGCCTCATGTGCAGCGTGCCCGAAGACTCGACGGATCGACGGAATAGTTCTGAATCTTCTTCACAACCAGCTGGCTCATGGAGACTTCGCAACGAAAGAGCGCAGCTCGTCACGAATTTCATCGACGTCTTTGCCTGGGGCTTGCGATTGGACACTCAGGGCACCTGCAGGTCGTTCTGATGGAGTCGTCAGAATGGGCAGTCACAAGTATGTGGGGGTCCAAGCCTGTGACGAACCTGAACTGAAGCGGCTTTTCTTAGTCTTAGCCCGCCTCCATTATCTGAGCACTTCTCGAGGAAGGCGAAGACGAGCTGAGACTGCCTCACCAGCTGCAGGGCTGGGTTGCAGTTAGGGTGGTTTCGGGATCCAGGAAAGATTTTTCCATAATTGTCTTCCTGGAACTTCCGGACGTGTCCGCGATCGAAAGAACCCAACACTCAGCACGGTGGCAGACAAGACATCCCGTACTGGGTGGCAGACACTATGTACAATAATCCTACGAAAGGTTGCAGCTGCTCAGCGAAACATCAAGGCATGAATGGAAACCCAGACCGCACTCCCCCCCGCCAGCTGGTTGAACATGGTGTTTGGAACCTCTTCTGCATGATCTTCGCTTTCTCGACAACGACGGCTTGTGCGTGCGGATTCGCAGTTCGGGGTCTGCTGTCCAGCTCGGGGACCTGTTGCTCACAGCCCTGTTGCACTGCTGCCTCAGTGCCACATGGGCCTGCTGCAAGCACAAAGCGATCCTCAGTCCGATGAATTTCAAGTTGCAGTTGGGACATGTTAAAACCACAGAACCAAGAAACGGAGCGACAGTCCGAAACGCCTGATCGTGGCCCTGACCAAAGAGCTCTGTTTCTGGGCGGGTGCTGAAGCAATATCGGACCCTCGCTCCGGAAACCAGAAATCTGATCGTGGCCCGAATCCAAAACGTCCATCTGGGCGGGTGCCTCTGCGTCGCCTCTGCCTGACGAAGCTGCGACGCTTGCGCCTGCAAATCGAATGAAGGACAAGAGTTGGCATCCTGTTTTGCCCACCCGCCAGCTGATGCCAGTCCTAGCCCAGGAGCCCGGCTCCGCATCCGGAGCACTGTTACAAGAAACAAGGGTGTCCCGCATGTTTGGGTGCACAAGCTGATACCGGCAGGAATGCATGTAAATGTGTCCGCGCGCATGCAAACGGAGAGACAGACCAACAGAAATTCAGCGAGAAGGAGAACGGCGGAGGTGGGCGCCTGGAGACGGCAGATCAGCAGATACTGCAGACTATAGAGTGATGTTTGGGGTAGTGTTGGGCACGTCGGCGACTGAAGTTGAAGTGCCTTGCATCCCTCTGCAGCTTCCCGAGTCCGGCCCGGCCTGAACTTCGCTCCTTGCCAGCTGCAGCTGACACTCCGCCTCCTGGAGCAGAGGACCGAAAATCGGGAACTATCCGTGCCTCCGCGTAGCAGACAAAGAAGGTTGCCTTCAGGGCCTAAAGTCGACCGGCCTTCAGACGCTCAGAAAGCTTCATCTTCTCGTTCTTCAGGGTCTCCACCTCTTGCCTCGGTGGCGAGTTGAAACTGCAAGTTAGGCGTTCGTCACTCACTCTCGCACAAGCACGCAAGCCTCCACACAAGTCCGTCACGCAACTTCGAACACATCGGCTGCAGCCATTAAGATAAACAAGCATAATAGATACAGAAAAAAAGATTGTCACCTAAGCCAACGTGTTCATGGAGTCATTGCTCTCTACTAGCTCACACCTCATGAGCTGCAGTGCCCGAATCATTGTCAAGGGCCGCAACGCAAAATGTGCTGCTCTCAACCATGCTCTGCTTCCCTTCGCCGCAGGACGGATATGTATGTGTGCATACATATATATCTTGATACTTTGCCTTGGCCAGGGGCCTTTGAAGGATTCCAGTACAACTGGTCCGTATGCGAAGTCCGAAGCTCACACTTGGGCAAAGCCTGCACACATCGACAATCCAGCCTCGAGGCTTCAGGACTAAGAGTGTGCTGATTGAACGCTAGGGTAATTACTACATTAGGGTCCCCTATTTTCGGAAACTCCCAGATTGACTGGCGGGGACCTGCTGCCAATCCGGCAACTTTGCTGCTCTGGCGCAGAATTCGTCCCCGCCGGTCACCGAGGCCAGATGCCCACTCCTCAAATCGTAAAGAACCAGCGTGGCGGATCTATCATGCCAACCAAACGCATGCAAGGAGTTTCCGTTCCACCCAGTGCCCCGCAATTGATGACTGCAGCTGCTGTGGCAGATGCGAACAGCTGCACTGCAGCCGCCAATCTGGATTGATCTTGGCCACACTGGTACAGGTTCTGGCGCATGTAGAAGGGACATTCGTAATAGCTTCTCGCGGCCTGCTCTGCGAAATATCCTAAGGAAGCAATCGCGAAGGTGACCATGGACGAACACACCGCGGGAAGGCTATCGTCATCCCCACATTCATGAAAGGCCTCCGCAGCAAGCGTTACAGCAGATCCAATCAGTTTGGCCGTTGAACCTGCAAACCTTCCGCACAAACCCACACGAAGCCGATTCTCCTTCCAGGCTTTCTGGCGCTCCACAGCGCCGCAGGCGCAGACATAGTCGGACTTGATGTATCTACAGCAGCTCGTAGGTGCAAGGCACTTTTTGTGGAGGAAGCCGCCAATCTCCCCAACACCTGCAAAGGCTGCCAGCGAGAGGAGAATGTTCCGGGGACAAACTGTTTTTGATGGTCCGGAGCAGTGCTGCCCAGCAGGAGCGGCCTTCGCACCAGAGAGGAACATCGTCCTGGCAAAGGCTAGCGACTCTATAGCGCAGTCCGTCCTGAAATTGTCACCAGGGGTAAGCCTTTTGGTCTCCCGTTTATACGTCCAGGGATGCTTGGAGACCTCGAAGGCTTCCTTCTTCTGCTTGGGCGTCACGGCAGCTGGGCAATCATATCCCCCAGCACTTGCCACATAGAGACCGGCACTGGAAGCGTAGCCGACCGAGGAGACCACTTCGCCAGCACACCTGCCCCAATTGATACCTTTCTTTGTGGCATTCATCCGTAGGATGTGGCGATAGTCCAAGTCCAGATTGTGACACGACTCCACCGTAGAACCCAGCTCCGTTGCAAGAACGTTCAACTCCCATGCCACACCCTCCATGCGACGTGCGTCGAAGAAGTAGCCGCGGGCCCTTGGGAGCAATCGTGCACGGAAACTTTGAACTCCGCCATGTACTTTGCCGCATTGCCAGCCGAGCGGACCACGCGTGTGGCATCCGCTGCACACTCCATGCCGACAAGCTTCTGGTCCTGGCAAACCTTGAGGTCGGCTTCAATGGATGTGGCAATGGTGCCGGCATCCTTGATGATCGACAGGATCGTTCGGGCGCAGAATCCTGCCCTCGTGTTGTCTTCTTTGCCCCACTTGCCCGGTATTCCACCCGGCAGGGCGCGGTCCTGGTCAGGAAAGAGCTTGAGCTGCAGCTCCCGCATGGGAGGATGCTTGAGCTTTCCGGTGGGGTGTCCGTGGTTCAGGATGCCCTCCATGAAGCCATGTCCTGAGATGAGGAGAGGTCTGGAGCTCACCTGGTCAAGGTAGCCTCCATGCAGCAGGAAGTGCGTCTTTGAGTGCAGCTGCAAATGCCGCTCTGGGATACTTGCCGGTGGTTCGTAAAGCGCCGCGCCGGTGAGTCGCATGTTGGACACTAGGGAAGCGAGACTGGAGTCTGCTTCGTTTGTTGCTGCACGACCAATCTTCACCGTGGTCTGCGGCTCTAAACGTTCCAACTCGGCAGGAGAGGGCATGTTGCAGACGTTGGTGCCGTTCAAGAAAAAGTCGGGCGAGGACCCCCGACGCTGGCATGCCACATGCACCCACTGCCTCAGCGGCACAAACTTCGAACAGGAGCGCAGAACCGGCGCACCTCCTCGTGGAAGGATCATCAAGGCCAAGAACCCGTTGTTAGAGAGGATGACCGCGACCCCAGATTTCGTCGAGTTTCCAAGGCGTTCGCGGGTGTCCCAGATGACGCCCCCGTGGGCTAAGAGGTAATGCCAGCCTTCGAGGGTCCACTCACCACCCAAGCTGAAGCTCAAGTTGGCCAACGAGAGGTCCCACTCCGTGACATTGTAGGCAGTTTCACCCAAGCGTTTGAACTCGTCGAGCTCGTCTCCATGGGCGTCCCATGCCTTCGACAACGATGTGTTCCAGAGGTTGGATCGCATGTGTTCAAGACCTGGCATCGTAGGCAGCTTTGCCAACGGCTTCCCAAGAGACTCCTCGATCCGTAGTAGTGAATGCCTTCTGTCCTTCAGGCGGCGGGCGTTCGAAATCACCGGCTTGCCTTTGACGACCTGTTCGCTCTTGCCGGTGATCGGGTTCACGCGGTAGGCGTAGCGCGGAACGTAAAACCAAGCATTGCATTCTCGAATCGCAGCACCTACCTTGATGCTGAGACCAACGAGAGTGATGGCAGCTTGGAGGGCTTGGCCCACGCATACGGCAGGATGAAACTTCTTTGCGAGCTCCTCTTGCACTGTGGGAAGGCGCAGCTCATTGAAGCCCAGGTCGCGCTCGGGAGCAGCCTTCTCCGCCCTATGAGGATTTGATACGAACTCCGCAGAGGACAGGCCGATCAGTTCCGAGGCGGAGGAGTTCTTCGCTCCTGCTCGCAACGGGTTGCCGGCGGACGCGACGAAAAGCAGTGCCAAAGCTGCACCGACTGTGCAGAAGCGGTATCGTCCTGGCCATCTGTCAGGCGTCAAGCTCTCAACGCCCAGGCCTCGCACCAGGATCGGAGCAGACTCGTCGACGATCCCTCTTCTGCTCCCTTCATCACACCCTACCACTGCCATGCGGGCCTGCCACGCTGAGCCAGAATGGCTTGAGCCAACGTTACACCCGGTAATTTGCAACAGGCTTCATACCTCGCCCTAAACCCTAAACCCGAATGCTTAACCCTAGCCAAAGGACTCTCTCTCACACAAGTTCACACCTGGCTGCTCGTAGCCCTTCCGCAAACCTTCCAAGGAGGTCTCGGAAGTCTGGCGAGCCTCTGCCAGCCTTGGGACCATTTTGGGACGCCGCTTTCAAACACAAACAAGCTCAAGCGTGTCAGCGCACGAAGGAATAAACGAACCAACGAATGAATGGATGAAATGAAGGGAATAAGCCACGCAGATAGATAAAGAAAATGTCGCGGTGCAGACACGCTCCGGACTAAGCCAGCACACCTGCCGGCGCAGAACGGTGCCTCCATCGGAGATTTCGGTTCTGGTCTCTCCACCATGGCCCAAGAAGACGTCAGGAGAGCGGGCAAAAACAAACATGGAAACCGGCAAAAAACGACCCCCACCCGGTGCAACATCAGCCACAGCTTACGCCGCCGCGGTCTCAACCCTCCGATCTAAAATGGAACGAAGATATGAGAAATCAGTCACAATCTTGACCCTATATGAATGAGCAAGCACGCACGCCCATGCAGTACACATCATGCGCACATCATCCCCGTCCCCCCACTCTGGCGGTTCGGGGTTCGCCGACTTCCGCCCAAAACCCCTCCAACGATTCCCACGCCCAACTCCCCATCACGTTGATTTCTCTCCCCCCCTCACACACCTGTTTCGGTGCCTTACGGTCGTCGCCACCCTCGTGGGGCATCATTGTGCGATCGTTTTCTCGCCTGTCTCGCGTGACAGTCGTCTCTTGACGCGCTGTGCCCCGAAAACGATGATGATGCTGCTGATGAAGCATTTTGCAGACCGAATGACACTGACAATATAGATATGGCAAGCATACATATAAAAATGGACATCGACAAAGACATGACGATAGCAACATCGTCTAGCGCGCCAGCTAGGTTCCGGGTACTGAAGTTTTGCCACTGCGCGGGGAACATCGAATTGAGCCACCCGGAAGCCGAGGTGCTGCTTGGAAAAGCGGCGCTCGAGGGCGATCCTAGGATCCCGGAGACGGCTTTCTGATGCTGTCATACTCAACCGCCCCCACCCGTCACCATGAGTTTGGGGTGTCTCATCCTTCAAGCTTTGTACGCAACAAGAGGTGTAGGCATGAAAGCGTGGCACAACCCGACATTCTGAGCAGCCACAGCTCGCAAGTGCATGTCAGATCACGAGAAGCAAAACCGAATAGTTTGGGGTTGGGGCGCTGCGGGCAAAACACTGTCAATAGTATGCATCTCAGGAATTATGCTACAGGTATGACATTGGGGCTGGGCAACTTTGCCTGTAGTGCCAAAACTGCCGACCTGAACCGAGCCTGCATAGGCTTGGCAAAGGCTCAATTGCTTCTCGTGCTCGGCTCGCATCTCCAGCTGGCCTCCAGCTTGCTCGCGCGTGCGCAACTTCCCACGCTGTCAAGGGTGCAGGTTTGGACTTGCAGAACTGCAGCAGTTCAGGTGTTTGTAGGCTTTATTAGAGTTCGTAACTACTGATACCACAGTGTCACGCTTCGCACAACACCGGTGCCAGGACCTAGGGGGGTTTTCGATGAATCAATTCAATAATTACTTCGGCAGTCGTCCTCCAGTCACAACGGGGATCAAAAAGCTCGTGATCCCTTCTAAAGAGAGCCTACGTTGCTAGACTCTTTTAGCTCGAATCCCAGGCGAAATTGCACCTCTTTCCATGTCCTTGCTTCGCAGCTCGGAGACCATGGAAAGGACCGTATCCTGCAGTTGGGGCAGAGCACGGGAGGCACCCGCAGGCTTCGCAGAAAGTTTGCCTGGCACACACGGCACGGCAGCTAAGACTTTGACATACATGCACTCACTATGCAACAACGTCGTGATTCAAGAAGTCTTTACCAGTGCAGAACTACGACTAGCACTACCTACCAGTAAATACCCAGGTCTTTTGAGTCAAGTGGTCAGTCGACTGCAACGAGCGAGCTGATGCCACAGCCCCTCCCCGCGCTGTCCTTGAGCCCCTGGATCTCAGACAGGACCTGCAAATTCCACACCGAAGCCAGCCGTGCAGCGAACAAAGGAGGAGGAACATGACAGGTTCAGGGTGCAGGGGCGAAGGTTTGTGCAGAGCAAGTGGGTGTTCCTACCGGGACGTTCTTCGAAGGGTTAGGATGTCATGCACTCGGAATCGGCCAGATGCGATGACACGATGTACTGAACCGCCTGCGACCCAACAGAACCTGTATGAGGAGATGAGAAATCAGGGTTGGGGAGTATGGGGTTTCGGTCCAAACGTGCATTTTCTGCCTTCGTCACGGCGGCCTCCGGTCTCACGCAGCAGCGCCGTCAGGAGTCGGCTAAAGCATGGCCAAACTTGGTCAAGAAGCCGACCGAAGTCTCCAGCCGGTGCAGGAACTGCTTCGGGATGTCTGCCGACGGACAGCTCCGATCATGGAGCGTTCCCCTCCGCCAGCAGCGTAGCTTTGCCAGGAGACACTTCTGCCATGATTCCTCGGCCGGTCCCTGCCTCTCACGGGCAAGCAGGACCTTCATTTGCTGCTTGGTCAGAAGATCTCGCTGACTGGGGCACGTTGTCTTCTCGAGGAAGGTCTTTCGTTTCGCAGCAATCTTCGCCTTGCCTCCTTCCGCCGAGGTTTGAAGATCCCCGTACTTGGCGACGAAACCTGCAGCCTTTTCGGGCTCCAGGCGGGCCTCCCGGCCACTTAGCTCGAATTTCGAACAGCTGCTGCCAGGTCTTTCGCTTGGCAGCCCGCCTTTCTGCCATCATCGCCTGCCGCCTTGCTGGGATGTCAAGATGCACCACCTTGGATGGGAGCGGCTTCCACACCCACTTGGGGCATTCATGTGGCGACATGGCAGCGTCTTCGTCTCCAGTTGCTTCGTTCGACGGCGCATCGGGCGCCTGGTGCGGACCGAGTGCTGCAACAGGTGTCTTCTGCTGCCGTCAGCTGCGGAAGGACGGCTCCTTCAGTGCGCCTTGCGCAGCGGTGACTGCTGCCCGCCCAAGCTTCAACATGGCAGCTTCGTCTCGAAGAACGGCGCAAGCTTTTCCAGCTGTTGTGGGAACCGCTACCAGTACTTCGGCCAATATTTTCAGGCCGAAGAAGCCGAACTGCTCCTGATGCGTAGAGGATGTCGCCGCATGGAAGCTTGGAAGCTTGGGACTGAGTGCATCTCCTGCACAGTCAGCATGCAAGGCCGCGGGGCGACCCACGGAACGCACTGGACGCATGCGAAGCCCTCACCGGCAGTGATGTACACTGAGAAGACTGCGCTTCGAGCTCAAAGCTGGTCGCATCTTGCGGCGATACAAAGATCCATCGAGCGCCATTCAGAAAATGCTTCATATTCACGATGCTGCCCTGCATGTCGGCTTTGCCTTGCGGACCTTTCGCGTCAACTTCTGCAACCTCCTCGTCGAGAGGACTCCTCAAGAGAGAGCCGCCAGCTGTCGTGACGCGCTGGCGGGTGAATCGATAATGTTCAATGGTCGAGTGGCTCCCGATCATGCGGCCAGGAAGACGTCTGAATGCTCCTCGAAGGCCGACACGTCCAGGCCATTTTGCCGAAAGAGGATGTAGCCGTTTCTCCAGAACTTTGAGAGCCGAGGTCTGCTTAGCCACAGAGGCGCCGCTCTTTGGCGCGACCTTCTGGGACCTCGGCCACTGCCTGGACGACAAATCGTCCATGTCCCTCGCCATGCTCATCGCATCATGATGGCTGGCTAGGTTCTTGAACTCATGCCGTTTTAGACAGCATAGTAATTTTCATCGTCGAACGTGGCTATCGCATGGAGCAAAAGCCCTATTGTTGAGCAACACTATGCGTTCAAACAACTTCTTCAGATGCCCCTGCAGCAAAACCCGACACCCTGCTCCAAAACGCCTGGTATCTCTGGGAAGCACATCCCGAAGCTGAATACTAAAGGCTATAAACCCTCAACTTCCTAAACCCCTCACCCCAGAAACCCTGAAAAGATCCTAAACCCTAAACCCTAAATATCCTATTCCCTAAACCCTAAATTACTAAACCCTTCCCATCTAAACCCTAAATTACAGTACTAATTAAACCCTCAACCCTGAACCCTATACCCTAAATTACTAAACCCTAAACGCCCGGCCTGCCCCCCGGGCAGCTCCAGACCGGAACGTCGCGTCTCGGCCGGAGCCCTGTCCTGGCAGAGGCGTTTCGAAGACTCGAAGAGTCCTCGCCTCAACTTTTCGATCACCTTTTAGCAGAATTTTACGTAGGCTTCAGTTCGTGAGGATCTTAACACGTAACTTAAGATGATCTTAGTAGAAACTGAACACTATTTGGGATATATCATACAGTAGTGACGATAGTGGAGTGAGAGTGTCACAGTGACCATACTGGCGTTCGCAAAGCCGGTAGACTTGCGCATTGAGCCACAGCATAGATTGGTCCTGAGAGAGTTCGTGGCAAGCAGTTTCCAAGCAGATAGCAAGAGCATGTCAGCAAATCTGAAGCCTGATCCCTGCCCTTTTCAGCATGGGCTTGGATTGTGTGCCAGCTAACACACCTCAACAGCAGGGCCTTCTCGTCTAACGAGGGATTCAACCGGAGGAGTGACAGAAACATAAGCATGAAGCAAGTAGCCCTAAACCCTAAACCCTAAACCCCTAAAACCTAAACTCCCTAAACCCTGGAAGCGTCAGAGGCCAGCATTTCCACAGCCGAAAGAATCGAGAATGCCTGGAGAATCTTCATCTGCTCTCGGAGGGTCCGCTCTGAGTCCATCAGCTGTGCCTTTCAGGAGGGTCTACCTATAGTCTCCATTGTAGTTCCTTTTTGGGGTTAATTTATAGGGTCCCAATATATAAGTTGGTTAAACCAGAAACAGGAACTACAAATTGGAGACTATGGGTAGTTTCCGTTTTTGGGGTAGGACAACTAGTCTTCAAATCTCCCACCTGCTCATGTTTTCCACGCGTTGTTTTAATGTGGGCGAAGCAGGGCTGGAATGGCGCTGGAATTGCGCATGACGCTGAACTCGTCCCTTACTCTGCTTTCGCGGTTGTGGCAGCCTGCAAATCCCAGCACCCTACTCTCTTGTGGCTTTCGCAACCTCCAGTCCCCTGTTTTGCAGCTGTAGTTTCCACCGGCAGCAATTGCTGCAGTCCCCTGATGGCCCTGAAAATTTCCGTGAGAAGGATAGAAAGCTTCGACGCCCGTTAAGCGCCTATCTATAGTCAGGACAAAAAGGCCACGTACCATTCATGGACTAGAAACGTACCTTAGCTTTGCCGAATTCAAGAGGTCTTCGGGTACATGCCCACTTCGAACGAATATTGAACCTCCTCTCTTATACATATCATATATGCCCATACGTATAGTGTACATGTCTTTGATACACACTCTACACGCTTGCGGAAGCCACTCTATTTTGTCTTCTTTCTCTTGGCAGCGGGCCTACACTTCATGCTCAACAAAGTCTGGCTTTTGAAACGGCTATTCGGAGGATAGCTTCTTTCTGATTCCGGAAGATACGACGACAGCTCAGGGATCGAACGCATGTAAGGATTGACGCAATGGAACCTTCGGAGGATCTCAGCTCATGCAGGCGAACTTCGGCTTCCTGAGCCGAAGCACGTCAAGCCCTTGCTCATACCAACGCCGTCATCAAAGGAACCGCTGCACACCGCCCTGTGGAGGCGCCTTCTCCCGCGCGAACTTCTGAGTCGCCTCAGTGAGGCTCCGGCGCGCGTCCTCCAGCGGAGGCTCTGCCAAGGAGGGAGGGGTTCCAGGTCTGAGGATTGAAACCACAAACCCCCAGCTGACCATCTTAGTACGACTGCATTCCACTTCAAGCTCGGTGTCCTCAAGAAGGCGCTCCAGCTCCATCCTCCCGGGAGGGATTTTAGTGGTTCGTTCAAACGAAAAGGAAAGGCGGTCACATGTTGTTGAGTGTTTGCATTCCTGCTTTTGGATAGCTGGAGACATACGCAACCGTGGTGACCTCTTGTGTTGCCACTATGGAATCACGCCCGATTCAGTCGGCCGTGGACAAACCATCCTCATGCAAATGCTTCGCACATGACCCGACGAATGAAACATCATGAAACATCAACCAGGCAATCTGCAAAGCACCAAGTTCCTGACTAGGGTGGTTGTCACACAGTATTTTTGTTCAAGATCAAACCGTTTGGGCAACACGTTGGCTTGCTGGCACTTCTGGTCATGGGCCTCCGGGCAACCTCAACGCCGATGCCGTGGCTGGACCGCTCCTCCGCACTGCCCCTCGGAGGAGGAACTTGCTTGTCTGGAAGACGCGGCGTGGCAACAAAGGATGACAGGTGCCTGTGGTCATGGCACGGAGCAAAACAGGTCCTAGGTTAAAGCCACCAGCCGGTCACGACTCATCCACCCAAGGCCGCCGCGAAACCCAGTGATGCCAAAACACATTATCCGAAGTGGCCTCTCAATTAAGCCAGCCATACCATGGACTCAACGCTGGCAACTTAAGCAAGGCTTCTGCCACCCGACTCGACAATTCGCAAACTCGCTGATGCAGGCCGCAGCCACAGCCCACAGCTATAGTGCTTGGTTTCAATACGCATCCCCGGTCCCCTCAGACCAAGAGTTCGCAACCAAGGTGCTTCAGGCCCAGAAAGCGTGCTTCCGCGTCGGCCAGCTGCTTCTTGAGAGCCTGGCTGCGCTCCTCGGCGGCCTTTGACGAACAACGCAGGAATCATGGAGTGGATCCGGCGGTCTACGCTCTCGCGGCTGGCACCTACTGAGCCAGATTGCATCACCACAGCCCGTAGTTTCGCACGATGCTCTAGTTCGGGTTCAACATTTCAGAAGTCTGCCTCTTTCCTGAACAGTCTCACAGCCACCGCACCTCTCAAGTCTCAGTTCAAGGGACCGTGTGGAAGTCCTCCCAGACCTTCTGCGTGCTTTGCAGCAGCTGGGAGCCCAAGCGGCCCAAGAGCACCTGGCGGCACTCTGCTAAGCCCTTACAGTGACAGCAACTTCCGCAGCTTCGAGGTGGGGCCGAGGTAATTCGAGAGGCCGGTCCGCGACTCGAATTCAGCACGAAAACAGGCTTCTTAGCGCAGACGGGCGGCCGCACATCTGCGCGAGTGGCTCCGACATGCCGGCTCGGCATTCTACCACGAGCCCTGTAGAACTGAATCTTCCACCCTTCACTCAACTGAACCGTTCTAATGATCCGACAGTCGTCTTCGACAGCCTTATGTACCTCATCTGAATCTGCCCATTGAGAAGAAAGTATACATGCACTTTATCGCATGTTCATGTATTCATTCGGGTCACATCGAAATATTTATGCATGCATGACACACTGTTTGTCTGGTACATACACGCAACGCACATACACACATACCTACCTACTTGCATACATACGTACATACGTACCTACGTGCCTAGGTGCATACACACACATACACATACTGCAAGCACATGTTCGCAGTGAACTGGTGTGAACTCATAAGATGAGTGCCGAGCGAGCCTCGGCCTTCGCTGGGCCCTGCGCTTTCTGCAGGTAGGCCTGCCTCAGCCGGTCCTGCGCGGCGACATGCGGGCCGATCTCGAAAGTCTCAAGCAGCATCAACAGCCAGTCACGAAACAAATGCAGGGAAAAAGCCGGAGGGCGTTCGACCGGCACTGCAGTAAATCAGAAAAGACATCCACGCACGACTTCGTCGGAGCCCTGCAAAGGAAGAGCCAATGCTCGACGAGCCGCGGCCAACAAACAACATCATGCAAGGGAGTGCAAGCAAAGGTCCGCTGGCAAACCAGCAGCGACGCCGTTCAGCGCCCAAGCCCATCACACGTTTTCATCTAGCACTTTGCAACCATGACATGACATCAATCAGACCGATACAATAGCGCTTCCAAGAAACTGCAAGAAATTCAGAGTCTCGTGAGGACGGAACACTTTCTCATCGAGAACGGCTATGCGTCGCAGCAAAACCTAGGCCCCAGGCCCTGAACCAAGACTTGCTAAGAGCAAAGATACAGTGATCTTGAGCCCGCAACAACGGAGCCTAGAGTCCCTGAACTTTGAACACCTCTTCAAGAAGCGGTCCCAGTCGGCGGCAAGCTCATGAAAGCTTGTGTAGGTTCCCGAGGCCAGGACCTCCCGGGCAAGGGGCTTCGGATTTCGGGAGCAGTGGTGCTTCCGTGATCCGACCTTCTGCTCAACTGGCTTGTAGAGCTCGTGCGCCTCGGCGCAAAGACAGCCCACAAGACCCCCTGGAAGGGTGAACCCTCGAGCGACATGGCGAAATCGCATGCGCACGCTCGAAAACTCTTGCGGCCAGAGCGCGAGGCGGTCGCACTGCCGCTGTGACGCACTTTGGTTCTCCTCGGATGCTCCATTGGCATAACCTTTCCCTTAACATTGGGTTTTTGCTTCACCACAGCCAGAAGCGGGACCAACTTCCTTGACATGCATGAACAGCACGGGATCGGCCAGCTTAGGTCTCCATGGTGGCATGCTTTGTGGTAACGAGACTCTGCCGTGACGTGCCCGAAGAGCTGGCGCACGCGCGAAGAAAACCTGAATGGTTTCTTGTTTCATGCAGGTTGTTGTACAATCGGTGCATCCTCATCTCGGCAGTGCAAACGCCGATAAATTTGTGCAACCTCGAACACACAAGAGACCTGTCGTTGATTGAAGGGGGTATATGGGGGGTACAACAGCTTGGAACATAGGCTAGCGGCTAGCGGCCGGCCCACGAATGTATCAATTCTCTGCGCTCAATGGGTTACACAACCAACTTTGTTTTACTGTCACAGCCGCAGACGACTGAAACAGAGAGGCAGCAGCGATGAAAGCAGCTCACCCTGCCGAACCACCACAGATCCGAAAGCCGGAGACTGTGAGAATGCTAATTCTGAACTCGGAAGGTCTGCAGAGTCTGCAACCGACATCCACAATTTGAACCATGCATCCCACGCATGCAGAAAGGAAGCTGCGCTCGGCTTTCCCTGAATCTCGGGTCGGCGTCCAGCCGAGCATTCAACAGTAGCCTGGGTAAAGCATGCGGTGCCAAAACAAACGGCGCTCGTTTGACAGCAAGGATGCTTCCCCACAGAAGGGTTCTGCCTTTGTTTCCTCTTGCACGGGCAATGCTAGCTTGCCTTGCTGTTTTGAGTCCCCGAAAAGTCGAGCCGGTCAATGGCTCCTACAACCATGAATCTCCGACATGTTTTAGACAGCCAGGTTTCTTCAGGCCCTCCGCCTTCGCCTCCTTGTGGAGCTCCCGCAACCTCAGGTCAGTTGCTGGGGGCTTTTATATTTGTGCCTCCGCTTGTGCCCATTGAGGCGGAAGTTTCGGCCGGTTTGTTGCGCATGGTGTCGCATGAATCGCAAGTCCAGTCGGAGCTCACCACTGTCAAGGGTGGAGCTAGACAGTATCGGGGAGATGAGCTGAGACTGTGAAATTGGGCAAAGGGCAGCCGCAGGTTCGGAAGGGATCGTTTGCCCCACTGCCGCAGATGCATCATGTAGTCCGATTTAAAATGGTTTGCTCCTCTTCTTCGAACACTCCAACTCTTTTCGACTGGTCTGCTGCTTTTCAACGGATTCTGCATAGACTACCCGCGACTACCCTCCAGCGGTTCGCTCCGCTCTCTCAAGTTGTCCAGTCTCCTTCGAGCGCTTGGGTACTCCTTGTCAACTTATGATGTAGCCCGGTTCGAGATGTCTGCTCGTGCTTCTGAACTTCTCCCTATCCATGGCGAGTGGCTTGTGCTTTCGAACATAAACACCTGGTCCTTTAAGGCCTGCGATCTTTCTTAAATTCTCTGTGTAGAATTTGACTACAATTTCTCGAATTTTCCTGTCATGTTCGAGATGCTCCTTCGTCTCAAAAACCCCGAATGCTTCATAAGCGTTGCGCGGGCTAGTTGAGTTGTGTCTATATACAGTCTCTAGTCACGTTCGAGAGGTTGGCTCTTTCTTCTCAAAATCCCTGTTCCCTTTGGAGTAGTTTGCTCCAGTTCCTTCGAGGGCGCTTGTAGGATTCCTCCAGCCCCTCAAACACTTCGTCGGTCTCTCTCAAGTATTTTCGCTCTTTCCCAAATTCCCGACTCCTTTCAAGCATCCCCTCGTGTAGCTCCTTGTCAAGTGGTTGCTCCCTCTTTGTATATTGTGCAATCATGCCGCAATCTGGTTCGAGCGGTTCGCTCATCTTTCTCTTTGTCTCTGGTCTCTGTCCCGCGGCTCAACCCTTTCGAGCGGTTCGCCTCTCCCCTAAAATGCCCTAGCCAGTATTCGAATGGTTGCGTCCTTTCGGCAGGGACCAGAGAATGCGGAGAGAGGTGGAGCACGCTCGAGAGGCATCAGAGACTGTGAAGCCGTGGAGCTGGCTTTTTGAAAAAGAGCAGAGTTTAAGCGAACCGTTCGATGAAGCATACAGCAAGTACCGACGAAAGGGACTGGAGTGACTAGGGAATTGCGGGATGCGCACATTCGAGCCGGGAGCCAACTGTTGGAAAGAGACTAGAAAGCAGATGAGGGAGAGCAAGCACTCGCCAAGTTTGTATCTCCAGACATGCTTGCCTTGAGCTGGCATGGCTTTGCTCTGCCGAGGGGCTTCTCCTCCGAGAGAGGCAGGTTCTGCATCGCCGTCTCGTTCATCCTCCCGGTGCGCTTCAAGCAACTGGCGAAAAACTGCCGCATGCCCCAAAAGTCAGAGCCTGGCCTGGCCTCAAGTCGCGAAGTGGACTCCAAACACTCACGAAAGAGGCCCTCACAGGTCCTCGAGCGGTACATCTGCACCGCATCCCGGAGCGACAGGCGCAGCTGATGTTGAACCACAGAGGTCCAGGCAGATTGGATCGTCGGCACCACACCACTGTTGATCGCTTTACCTTTGACTGGCTTTGATGCGCAAGGGAGGCATTATTCCATGTGATCATCCGGAGCCTACATGCGGCCAACATCTCAAGAAGCCTTTTGAATAGTTCTCGACTGGGGGCATGTGGTAAATGCTGCCACCCCTGTGGAGACACGAGCTGAACTTGTAGCCTGCTGCCCTGGCGCAATACTCCCCGGCCAGCTCCACAAGCATGGCCCCATTCACCAATTGCCCATCGATCTTCTTGGGTTTCAAGAACCTCGAGCTGCAGGAGCTCGGCTTTGGCGGGCTTTGAGCCGCGAACTTGCAAAGGGACACTGTTGGAGGGAACTTCGGCCTCGCCCGATTCTCGGATCTTATGCCATTGAAACCCGAAGAAAGCCACGTGACATGTACACCTTCTTCACGAAGGCTTCCACCTGGAAAGTTTCCGAGTCCCAAACTCCAACTCGAGAAAATCCCCAAGCCTTCAAGCTCTGAAAACGAAGACTCCTTCTTGAGGTCAACAGCAAGAGAAAGGCGTGATGTATACCTCCACAGCCTTCTCTGCGCTTAATTGCCTCAGTCCCATAAAGTTCCTTTGTTCGCCATATCTGGGCCCGTATTGGAATGCACGCCAATGAAACTTTACCTACATGCAACAGTGAATGAATTGGCATGCATGATCCCTCAAATGTGCTGTTACGCTCTCACAACTCGGGCAAGCCTGACGAGGTCTCAAGGTCGCATAGTTGGACCAAAGGACAGCAGAGCACATCAGGACCAGGTCAAAGAAACAGAAACACCCTGTCATAAAGGCCGAACAAGTGATGGCAAGTATGTTCCTGTGCGCTGATGCCGAGCCAGCACAGATCCGTCAACAAGAAACCGATGCATAGTTTCAAACATAACAAACCGAAGCCATCGCAACTTCAAGCCCATCCAGGGAATGATGAGATCATGAACGTAGTGGATACTTATGGATACGTGATACTTGCTGGAGTTGGCCTGCTCACGGAACTCTGGGCGCAAGGACTCGTAAGGCCTTGGCTCTGCTTGTGACCGGCAATGGCGCCGTCAGCTTGGTCGAGCATTAGCTGATTAGCTGGCGCACGAGCCTCTACCAAATGGGGCGTCACTGATGCAAGCTTCGATTTTGTAGCGAATCTTCGGTGCGACGACTTGCAGCAAAAGAGAAAAACCTGTGGCGTCCTCAAGAGCCCAGCAAAGTGCAGCCAGGCACAGCTTTTGGATGTTCCGAAGGTCGGCCTCATCAACCACAGGCCGAACGATCGTGGCACAGTCGCGCTCCCGGAAGAGATCCTCTCGCACTGTGTCTTCTCAGGCTAGTGGCTGGTGGCCCTCTTTGCCAAGCTATGCTTCAGCAAAAAAGGTCTTCGTGACTGCATGAGGCGTCTCTACCCGGGCACTTTTCTGTGCGACAATTCTACTGCAACTGCACTTCTCCAGACGGTGGCTGCTTCGACAAGACGACGGCATTCAGACTGCTGCAAATTCTGTACCCTGCCGCAAAGGAGGAGGAGAAACGCGTCCTTGATCACATCCCGCAACCTGTTCTTGTCGTCTTGGCCTACACGGCAGGGCTGCCATGCACGTTCCACCAGAACTCGGGCCATGCACGACTTGCGAAGCAGGTTCCAAGATTCCAAGCCTCGAACAGACTGCAAAGCTCGCTCAAGGTACTCCTTCGGATGAGCGAACAGGGCGAGGACACTCTCCCGGATTACGAAGACAAACACGCAGCTCGGAAAGGGGAAAGGACACAAACAACGCAACGCCATGAAAGTCTGAGAAGTCAATTGCTAGCACAAGGGGTCGCTTTCAGAGTCCCAACCCAGTTCAGCCCGTGCCCCCTCAAAACCGCGCCGGAAGCTGAGCTCTGAATTCCCGAAAAGCTGTAGCCAGGCCGAAGCTCCTTCTCGGAGATCGCCCCAGACCTTGCCATTTGCCATTGACACAGGCAGTGGATACACTAACACACTAACTTTCATACATTCATACACGCTTGCTGTGGACTCCAAACATGGATACGCGAGCGGGCCCAAATACAAAAACCGAGAGAAGCTGCGTGAGCCACATGACATGCATGTGCTTGTCCCTTCCCAGGGGCTCATCCGCCAAACGGAGGTGGAAATCCCGCAGAACCCAGAGGAAGAGAGGGAAGTACTGGGACAGGTCCGAGGACTTCTCCTCCTCTCCACCACCGGCTCGATGGCTCAGGCTAGGGCTACAAAGGGCTTCTTCGCAGAATGGGGATAGGACCTACCTACTATCAAAGCCTATGCTGAAACCCCTCAGAAACGCCTGAGAGGTCATTACTTGCTGCGGCCGGGGCAGTGTCAGAGAGGATGAGTTGCTCCTGGCCTAAACTGGTCTCCTGTCGTGCAATCGAGGATGCCTAGAGCTACTGTAAATAGTCGCGGTACATACGGACCTGCCTAGTCCCCACTACATGCCACTTGCACGTTGCAGTTGACTTGGGATTTGTCCCTGCGACATTATGCACTTGCTGAGCCGGGCAGGATAGGTAAACCGAACTCCGTCTAGCCTGGCGGCTTCAGCTGTAGATCTCGGGCCTCGACTACAGTAACGGGGCTCCTCGTTCCGCCGATGGCTCTTCACATGGATGTGCTTGGCTATGTGGAGGACGAGGTGAAGGTCATCGATGGCCTTAGAGCTCAACTAGACATCGACAGTCGTTGCCGCTCCCTGCCTCGGTCCAGGAGAGCTTCGCGTCAAGACAGCCCTTGAGGGTCCCCGGGCCCCGAAACCCATGGCTCAGGGCTTAGATGGCTCGTGGCTCTTCCGCCCTGTTGCTCCTGCCGAACTGGCAGGCCTATAAAGCCTAGACTTGAACCCTGACACCAAACCAAACTACCTACTGCCCTCTAACACCTACTTCTAGAAGCGACTCGCTTGTCGAGACGCGAAGCAGCCCAGTCGCACTGCTTTGTCCCGATTGTGGCATACCGACAAAGCACTTAACCCATCGACCTCATCAACCGCTTGGTACCCCGGCCCCAAGACAAGTCAAGCTCTCAAACTGACACACCCACAAACTCGCAAACCTTCCCACTTTCGACTTTCGGGCTCTCCAGGCCTTCGCATCAACTCTTGTTGCAACTTGAGGCCCGATTTCAACCCCTGACGTCGAACGTTCGAATTCCGTGGCTCGAAACATGACACCATTCTGGCCTCAGACTCCACAGCATCCATCAACGTCCCCTCACTCCCTGAACCGCATGCTCCCGGACGATTGCAAGCGACCTGCTCGTCGATCGCCCCCATGGAGTTGTAGATAAAATACCTGGCAGCCGTCTCTCGCAGCTTGCGCCGGCTTCGTGGGAGCTTGCAGGTCTTGAAAGTGCAAACACGACTCATTGCCCCGGCTCGAACTACACTCGTGCCGCAAAGCATCCTGTGGATGTGCCGGACTTGCAACTCAGCTGCCCTCCGCTGCCCCCAGGACACATGGACAAATCTAAAGCCAACCAGTCACAGGGCACGAGGACAACAGGATGCAAAGGGAGAGGATCTGCATGTCGCAACTCGCAGTCCGCTGCGTTGAACCCAAGCCCTCGGTGTCGATCAGGATGCAGTAGTAGTCCTACCATGCGAGACCGTGGACGGCATGCCGTCAGACTACTTGATGGAGTTGAGGCTGGGCAGTTTCATTTACACCTCTCAGCAGCCAAAGGTTAGGCTCGAGTTTGTGAGCCGTTCCACAACCTTTCTATCAAGGTTTCAGTGGCTCCCTTTACTCATGGTTGTGCCTAGCCCTAGCATGCAGGAGCATGAGCCTCTGCGAAGGGTGTCTCACGACTCACGGTATGGTGCGGAGTAGGGCGGAGTGGGGATTGTGACTAGCTGGACCTGAAACTACCTTCTGAGCCTTCTTCGCCCGAAAAACATCGAAAAACTTCAGAAGTTGTGCTCGAAGAAGTGAGCTCAGGCCGCACGTTTTCACGGCTCCGCTGTCCGGCGCCAGCTGTACAGGCTGACCCCAAATCCAGAGACCCTTCCTTAGCGTCGGGACACAATCTTCAACTGGCGCCAGGGATTGAGGATGCACTTGGTCCTAAGCTCCTCAGGCTCGTCTGGATTTCGCGGGCGTGATGCTGCAGAAGGAAGTTCAGCCCAGGAATTGCTCAAGAATCTCAACCCAGACACTAAGTCACTAAGTCTCTGAGCCAACAACAACGAAAAACACTCGCTGATATCCCCGATGGTGCCACACTTCACTGATTTTCTCCACCCATAAAAAGGCGCCGAACAAAAGAGTTGCACTTGCTGTAGATTCGCAGCCTCTCCGCAGAGCACCCCTGAACGCTGCAAACACCTGACGAACTCTGGGCCCAGCCGCGTGCACGGGTTGATGGTTGGTCCGATCTCGAAGCCATCCTGCAAACCTGTCTCGGCGCACGGCTTCGGAAGTTGGGCGCTTCGATGCGCATGCAGGCGCTTGGACGTGAGGATTAGGACATCGTCCCGCACTCAAGAAGGAGCAGAGAATCTGCGCAAGCGTGCTCTGCACATCTGATGCCGCCATAAACACTTACTCAACATGAAAACCCCGCGCCTAGCAAGCGATTCAGAAGGAAGGACTTCCCTGTTCGGTAGAGCCCGGCAATCCCCACGATCCTTGGCGACATCATGCACATGCCGACACCATCCCAAACAGCATTCAGAAGACGTCCATCGCTGAAACGAAAGTCTGCTACACCAAAATGTCGGAGAGTTGAGGATTTCTGTTGAGGGAGTTTATAGGTAGGTAGCAGCTTGTCAAAACGGCCGTAGATCAGACTTTCAATCCAACATAATCCAACCAGCCAAGCCACGCAAGCCTGCCGGGGATCTGGTTGAGGATGGCCGCGGCGTTGTCCTGCAGCCAAGCTGCCCCCGAGGGCATACAACTCCTACAGTAGCCTAAATAAGAAAAAGCTGGAGGTTTGCCATCGCCCTGGGGCAAGCCGTGCAAGCTTGACCGCAACACTTCCTGAAGGTGGCATTTGCCATCATCGTCGATCCGGATGAGCTGGAGGGGGCCGCTGAAATACGCCGGGTCGCCGTCGGCCATAGGGTTTTGCAATCTCTCGGCGCTTTCAGAGGCTATATGCAGCATGCTTCGGATTCGGTGCTTTCTAGCTGACTGCTTGCGCAGCAGGAGACAGTTTCGGGTTGGTTCAAAGGACAACTTTGAAGGCTTTAATATTGGCCCGCGTGCGTCGAAGACTCACAGGCTCGGGTATGGGGCCGGGAGGCTTGATAGGTCTACACAGTGCTGACGTCGTGGATCTGTGCCTATGCGGTGTCTCTTGAGAGGTGCAGCAGTTTAGCAGAAGCGGCACTGAAAAAAATCACAAAATCCGAGCGAGGCCCCTGCGGGATCGCAGGTCGCCAACTACGGACTTCAAACTCCAAGCAAACCACAAGGCAGCTCGAATCAAAGATGAAATTTCAGACACTATACTCCTTCCCCTGAATGGCTTCGCAAGGCGAGGCAGAGGGGTTGATGCCGTTGTGCCCTCCCTGAACCCTTGCTTTTTGCCAACTGGCTTGCACCGTCGCGCCAAGACAGCTGGCGCTAAGCCTTTGCCCTAAGTCTACTGCGGAAGGCTTGCTATCTTAAGCCGATGCGGAAGACGAGCTTTTTCTTTGCTCATGCTGCACCTGGCCATGGGTATTGGAACAATCATCCCATCGCTTTCTGGGAGCCACCCACCCATTTCGCAGTCCTGTTTTTGTACCACTGCGGGCTCGTTCAGGCTAGTGGGATTGGCTGGGTTTGACGTGCCTGGTGAACCGCTAAGAATACCAACCTCTCTGCATGGCCTTCCTGGTCCTGACGATGTGCGCATGCACCCAAGCTTCCCCGATCACCAACAAGATCATTCCAGAATGCAGCCGAAATTCGCCGAAACTCTTCGTGTCATGGCACAACTTTAGCCAATGACTATCTTAGGACCTGTAGGATGCACAAGAAGTGGACGGGTGATGATTACCCATTTCCCATTCATGTCAGCAGCACGGAGGCCCTCAAAACCGGTCACCCTAGTGCATGGATGCAAGCTTGCAGATCCTTCACCCCTCAACTCAAGCCTCAGCCGTCCATCAAGTCCTTGCGCCACATCGATCACTAAAGCCTCGCTAGGAGGTTGTACAGTAAACCATTGAATGTGCTTCTGGCACATTGGCCTCACCCTCTCCAAGTCAGGGCTGGGCCGGTGCACCGACGCGGGGGAAATTATTGAGCCCAAACTTGCAGGATTTACTTTGGCAAGCGCAAATACTAGCTTGCACTACTCCAGTGCAATCAGCAGAGACTGAGCAGAGTTTAACTAACTTTAACTCACACTCGGTTCGGACACAAAAAGGTTAAAATCACCTGCGGTGCAGTAATTGCACACGCTGTCGGTGCAAGCTGCGGCATGCTAGAGCGGCAACACTGTTTCAGAAATCAGCTTGTAAAGTAACCTTTCAGAAACCGAGCACCTCACAGTGTCGCCACTGTAGCAAGACTCATGCACATGGCGTGGTTGGACATGGCCCCCTCATGTGCGATTACTTCGTATCGCATCTGTCGGTGACTAGCGAAGTATTCGACGCAAAATTGCGGGAGTGCGCCATGCAAAAAGGATGACACGATGCCATCCTAAGCTTCCCCCTACTTTGATCAGATGCTCTAGGTCGTGGAGGCGCGCGGCGCACTCCCAAAAAAAACTCGTGCAGGTCATCAGTTGGCAAGGAAGGCCGGAGTGAGAAATCCGATGGTGACCAGGCCCCACAGGAAGCAACCAGGCAAAGAATAGCTGGC
>CAJNDV010031907.1:9954-37103 GCA_905221635.1 Symbiodinium sp. CCMP2456 | reverse complement strand
GATTCGACTGAATTGTGTTCGTGTTTCAACCTCATGACGGAACATAAGAAATTGCCAACTGTTGCAGAAATCCAAAAATCCAAACGTCCAAAGATTTTTGCAGAACCTTTGGATTCGCATTTGTTTTGTCTTTGTTTGGATTTCCATGTTGTTTGATTGTTTGGGTAGAATCAAAAAACCCTAGGAAGTGTTTGGATTTTGCTGGTGTGCATGGTCAGAATCATTATATTCCCTAGGGTTTTTTGGATTTTGTAACGAAACCCAAAAATTCCCTAGGAAAAGTTTGAATTGCGCTGATGTCGCCGGTGGAAACCATTGGATTCCCTAGGTTTTGTTTGGAATTCATTGCAAAATCCAAAAAAACCCTAGGGAAATCCAAAAAAAACCCTAGGGCATATAATGATTCTGACCGTGGGCACCAGCAAAATCCAAACATTTCCTCGGGCTTTTTTGGTTCTACCCCCAAAAAGCCAAACAAAAAACATTGAAATCCAAAAATTGCAAAAAATATGCGAATCCAAAGATTCCGTAAAAATCTTTGGATTGTTGGATTTGGCAGTGTCTCAGCTTTTCGCATTGCTTGTATAAATCTATGATTCAATCCTGAGGGATTGAACATAAATTTCATACACGGAGCGGCTGCAGGCGCTCCTAGCAGCAGACTGCGATTACAGTATCGTTAAATACTAAGTCATAACATGTGGACCACATGATCCGAACATAATGCAAGCGAGCACAGTGCACATAAATGAAACACCTAGAAAACAGGAAGCAAATATTCGGTGTAGTATCACTGAGCTATTTGGAACTACGCGGTCACCGCAGATTGGAGGTATCATTTAAGCACCATTAATATTGCTTACAAGCACAGTATCTAGCCGTTGTTAGTTTTGTCGTTTACTTATGAGCTATCTTCCAAATATTTGGTGAATATCAATAATGCGTCAGGTATGTGTGAGATCATGAGATATTGGCCGATAATTCATATCACATGCCAAACGATATCAATAATTCATGAATATCAAACACCAACCGATATTGGTCATTGCTAACTAAGCATCTCTTGTAACGGTAATTCGATATTGACAAATGATCAAAATGATCGCGATCTAACAGTTATTGATATTGTCCTTCACCTGTCGTCAGCTATCTTCTACTGAATTTCCGTGCTACCAACAACGCTTTAGGTATGTACTCATGAGTTATTGGTCGAACAGATTATTTTGGGATACCAAACACAAAGCGATATTGCTGTTGCATGGCTATCAATGTTGGATTCCAAGCAAATTAAACTAATGATTACTAAGCCCATCTCTTATAACGGCAATTCGATAGTTATTGAAGAATGACTAANNATCTTACCTTTAGCTTGTGGTCAGCTATCATCTAAATATTTCCGTAACACCAAATATATATATATATATATATTCATGAGATGTTGGTCGAGTAGTTCATTAATAACAAATGCTCAGCCAAATTAATTATACTAAGCATGTTTCATAATGGTAACTCGGTTTTGAGGAAACAATAACTAACAGACGAGTCTTTCAGGCAATATCTTCTGACATTCAAAGTACTAACAGTGTATACTAGATATTGTTCCGCAGGCCAATGCTAGTCCAACATTGGGCTAGATTTCACTGCATCTCTGCTAAAATGTTCACTACGCAAGGCCCACGACGTAGCAACTACATATGTAACCCTATATTGAATGCGAGCTAAACACCAAAACCAATATTCAAACAAAAGCTGTGAACATACTAACCAGGTGTCGTAGAAGTATCCAACAAACGATCAAACAAACACATACCCCCTCATCATGTATCATTCAAATAATAAACAAATGATACATATATAACACATACTTGTGGTGCAAAAAGGAAGAAAATAATGACCAGCACAGAATAGTTAACCATTCATATGAACTTAAAATCAAATTTACAAGATTGCTTGCTGCTTCAACAGCCTTATCCCATGACTTGTTTTTTTGGTTAGTGGTGTTTAATTTCCACTAGCCTGAAGCTGCGAAGCAAGATAATATGAACTTTCCGTCTGAAGGCATGACGTGTAAGGACCTTTGGTATACGTGAACACACAATAGAAGCGCGACATCACATATCTTACAGTACAACAACGCAGCAACAGACTTCCGGCTTGCAACAGTTTCAGTTACGCTGTGCGTGTTCGCCCCACTCCCAAGAACCTCCAACGGTGGATCATGGGGGGGGGTGGGCCGGGCATATATATATATATACACATACATAACAGTATTCTCATTATGATGATTATCAGTCTTAATAGTTTTTGTCGGTATTTCTTTTATTATTCTGAGTATTATCATTGTTCATGTGATATGACAAATTGTATGCATACGCCTCTGGCTGGCCAATTTACAGTGAGGTCAGGCGAGGTCACTCCCTGACAAAATCTGTGCTGCCCAGATACAGCATGGTCATGGCTTGAGCCCCGTTCTTCGTTCTGTGGTATCCCCCTCCGCCCTCCTGTGGCATGGTAGGTATGCAGGGTTGCCGCGCGGCAGGAGCGCGGACTGCTTGACGGAGATCCGCTCCTCGTCCACACAGCAAGATCATTCCCCCCAAAACGTAAGACCCAGATGCTCCCAAGCCAAACCGCCCGATTGAAGCAGCATTATTCTCTCTGGGGTGAGTCCAGTTTCAGACTTCGTCCGAAACTCATGTCCGAAACTCTGCCTAACCGGCTCAACGAAGCCACAAAACCAACATGCCACAACTCGCTGAATCGAGTGCAACCCGTCAGCACGTCCTTCATGGATTGAGGTTTGCTTCGTATTTTTCCCCAGGCAGTCTGAAGTGTCGTGGTTTCAGCTGCTTTCAGCTTTCCAGCTAAACTTCAGCAAGTGTCTTGGTAGGTCTGTTTGGGAGACTTCGCCTGGCTTGTCCGAGTTCTAGGACGGATCGAAGAGCCCAAGCCAAGGAGCTGGGCTCACGTTTGGCCATCAGCTGCCGCTCTCGGCGCGCTCTTGGCGGGCCGACCCCAGCTCCTTCCAAGGGTTTAAGGAGCAACGGTTTATGAGGCATTTCGCGATTGAGGGTCCATTGCCAACATGTAGAGAATCGCAAGCTCAAGAATTTGGTCTACAGTAGTTCGATTTCTTTGTTCTCTTGCAGGATCTCCCGTCAGAACCCCAATTCCCGTCATGTTCATCCGTGAGCAGAAGCTGTGACAAGCAGAATCCCAGGCTCGTTGAAGACAAGCGGGTCGCCGAGCAGGGAGCCCAAGCCTCGTGCGATTGCAAGTTGAAGGTGCGATTCGAAACATGTCGAGAGTAGAACTAGAATCAACACGTTTTTAATGAATTTACCAGGCTTCCCAAATCCGAAGCGACTATCCGAGGTTGAATTCTTGGAGCGTCTTGTATTCACTCCTGAGTTAAGGCTCTGCAGCTTCCACGAAAGGACTTTGAAGCTCTGCCCCACTGATCTCTGGGCGTCCAACACCTGAAACATGTTCGAGCACACTGAATCCAACTTTCTGCAGGTTCTTCCTTTCAATAGCTCCAACGAGACCCAACCTACGAGCATCCTCCAACGTGAGACTTCCGCCTTGCAAGTTCCGAGCCTTCACGATTCTGCACAGCTGGACGGAGCTGCCTTGACGCCTGAAGCCTCCACTTTGAACCACAAAAGCTCGCGAAAAAGGCTTGGCGCCGGCTTGGGCCTTTGTGGCCTCGTCTCCGCCGCAGTGGGGGCGCGCACGGTGCTGCTGCTGGATGCTCGTTGCTTTTTGCTTCGCTTGGGTGTGCTTCCATTGCTCCAGGGCCGTCTTTCTAAGGATGGCCATTTGCGACCTCGTTCTAGTGGGCTCACCTGTTCCTTGTGCACCATGTAAAGACGGACTGAGCTGCATTGTCATGTGTGGTTCTATCTTTTCGGGATTACGTGCGGGTGCAGACGCGAGGCTTGGCTTGCCCCTGTCTGGTTTTCCGGCCACTGTTGGCCTGCATCTTCCTCGTTTCGCTAACCCCCTTTCATGAAGAAGGACTATGTTGTGCATGGGATGACAGGGTTCAATTTGCACCAAGCCGGCGGCTGCTGCAACGAATCAGGCTTCCCTTCCAAACCGCTCACCCTGTGCTTCGTTTGCCATGAAACTGCATGCTGAGGTCAATGTGCAAAGGGAAAGCCCAAAAGACACCGAAAAGTAAGTCTGTGAACATTGCAACCACGAATGTCTTTCCTGCACCACGACGAGGACCGTGAGCCCCGGGCGCTGCATTGCGCCGTGGCCTCTGCAGAGCTCGGCAAACTGGCGGTGCAGGCTTCAAAAGACAATTGCAGGTCTACCGAAGCACGATCGCTTTTCGGGGTGCCTCAGTTGTCGATGTTGTTGGGACCTGGAGTCCCACATCTAGCATCATGCTCAGACATACCCTCGCCGCTATACTTCCTGGTGCCATGGATGCAGGAACCCAGCAGAATGGCAATGGAAACACACATGGAAATGACTGCAGTGCCGGCCATTCAGTCGAAGGTACTTCCGAACAGATTAGACTGCTGTTCTGAGCGCGACCAATGCAGGCCACTGACTGGCTTGAACTGATGGGACTGCGTGACTCCCCCAACAGTGATGTAGGCTCCATGAGTCCTTGTCTACGACCGGTGCATTGCTCCATACACGAAGGAGGTTGGCGCAGCTTGCGGCGCCAACTTGGCCGCAATGAGCTGTCAACTTGGCAGTTGTCGACAGATGACGAATCAGGCATTATGCGAGGCTTCGGAAGATCAAGGAAATGATTTGAGATGGTGTTGGATTTGGGCCACGCCGCCAGTCTGTCTGCAGACCCATCAGCCCTGTGGTCAGAGGTGCAGGCTGCGGTCTACGACTGGGATGCGCCTCAGACTTTCGCGGAGCCTGTAGATGTGCCACGGCAGCATCATCAAGGGAGAAATGGAATTGGGGATTGAGCTGCGGACCCCACCCTGCACGTCCCATCCGACTGGAAGCCCTCAACCCTGCCACCTGCAGATATGTCCAAACGTGACTGCCAAGCAAGGTTATCCTGGCAGCAGAGGCCATCGCAAATTGCCGTTTGAGTTCCGATTGCTGTTTTGTTAACGCAAAGCCTGAGTGAGCGAGTAAGTGAGGCTAGGTATTGTGAGGGTGATGCCGTTCCCGTTGAATCCTTCCATGCCCATCACACCCCCAGTGCCCACTGCGCTCATCACTCGATTCAACCTCCTACGGCAGAGTGTCCTGGCAGTATGTCAATACACCTCTGGTGCCGAGAAGTAGCCTGTGTAACATATCATGGCATCGAAGATGGTTACATACCTGCAGTCTTGAATTTACGCACTTGCCGCTGATGAACATGTAACCTACCCGCGCACTTGCCGCTGATGAACACTTGATTGTGAGAGGCAAGTGGTGAAGAATTGGGTAAAGGCTCCAGCCGAAACAGCCGGCGGCAAAGTCCGTCAAAACCGACATGAATGTGTGAAGGTTGTTGTGAGCGAGCACCGAGACGTAATTTCTAAACGACTGCGAGCCGATACCTTTTCGGGAGGTCCTCTACGATGTTACAGCCTCAAAGGCACTGGCTGCAGCCTCTTTGTGCCTGCTTCGTGGAGAGGCCTGGCACCGTGACAGGTTCGGGATTACGAGTTGCAAGTTGAACTGCAGACACATGTTGTCACATATAGCTTACCTACACGTAACTTGTAGCCTCGGTATGTCAGTTTACAGGCAGTCCAAGTCGATATTAGGCAGGCTGAGTACAGTCATAAGCGAGTAGAACTGTTGGCATCTGGGGAACTCGGCAGGGTAGTTATAAGTTAGTTCTATGACGTTCATCAAATTACGGAGAGATATTTTATAGGATTTAGTATGAAAGTTGCAAAACGCTTTCAAAATACAAGATTCGTTACGGAAGGGCGAGAATTCACAGAATGTGACAAATGAGTTGAACAAATAATGATCGCACACACACACACACACACACTTACTTTTGTTGTTGAAACCGACGGTTTTTGGGTCTTCGCTCTTGCACATTGGTATGCGAATGTGCATGTTCATGCCGCATCTGTTCCGGCATGACTTGGCTGGAAACAGGCATCGCCTGCTTTTGGGCCACCAGCCCCAAAACATATGAGAAAACAGGATGAAGACTTTCAGGCGCCGCAGGGTGAAACCCAAGGATTTGTGAACAGTGTGTCATGTAGGCCACCACAAAACAGTCAAAAACTACCCTGCTGCTGCAAAGAACTCATCTGTCAAACCTTGTCAGAAGTGGGGCAGCGATTTCCCGCGGCCACCGTGCGGGAATGGAGCAGACAGATGTTAGCGGTGGTGGGCGATTCGGTTTTCAAAGCCCGCAGCAGCTTCGCCGTGTCCCAGAGTCGCAAGAATTCTGCTTGACGTCGAAAGCTTCTGAATAAAAGCTGGTCAGCTGGTCGCATGGGTTTGTTTCGTTGCAGCTATAGATCGGGATGGGCCATTTAAATCGGCGGCGGTGTGGCATGAATACAGGGTGGATGGTGGATGGTTGAGACATATGTGTTAATGCTTCTGTTTTGTCCCTGTCAGGCCTCCGTGAAAGCATCGCTGAGACGGTTTGAGGTCCTTTTTGAGGATTACACGTCCTGACACACCACAAAGCGTCCAGAGGCATCATGGGAACATTGCTGGAATGTTTGGGGGCCTCCCTGCGAGCCTTGCAGAGCGCTCTCTGACATTCACTTTAGTCGGCACACCGGTGAATCTAGATTGCCTCCCGGCACTCAAAAAGACCATGGACGACATGCTTAACCAGTTCATGCACATGCAGCCTGACCGCGGCAGAGTGAAGATGATGATGGTGGTTGAGCAGCTGGAAGTCAACATGCCCAACGCCGACGTACGGTCTTTCTTGCATTCAGTAAACGACTGCAGAGTTCAATACACTCTGTTGCTCTTTTCATGCAGATGCCTCCCTCAACGAGAAAAGCCAGATACAAATTATCGCACTTGCACTTGTTCTGAAGTTTTCTTAGGTGCACTGTAAGACTTTGCAAGCAGAGTTCATCACGAACTTGGATTGAAAACGACAGACCTCCACAACAAAATTGCGGTCGTATGCATCACTATGCTTTGCCTGCTGTTGCTGAGTCCAACAAATATGCTGCAGCAGTGGCCCACGACTCGCCTGGCTTTGCAATGTTATGCTGTATGCCACAACCCAATCCGGAAACGCAAAGGACGAGCACACTACAATCTTTTTCAGCAATGGAAAACTGAATTCAAACAGTTCCCGGATCCTGTAACTTGACTAAGTTACGGGACTTAAACAACACGCTTTTTTGTAAGTTTTGTTGCCAGGTACAGGTCAACTACGTGTCTGCTGTTCAACCTATACAGTCTTGGGAGTTCAAGAATTGTAGGGTTCAATTGGGCGAAAAGTTCAAAGTTTCGGTTTGTGGAGGTTTCGCGATTTGCACGTTCGGATTGGGTATTTGTGAGACCCGGGAATGGGGCTTCTTCGCAGGATGGTTCTCGTGGTGATTATACAACTTCGCTTATCCTGGCGAGCGCAGCCGCCCCCGACCACCCAGACCTGACATCCCAGAGTTCACCTTCTGTGCAGAAAAGAAACACCTGCTTGCGTGGACCTTTGCACCCAGCACTCTCCACGCCTGACAGCATCAGGTGTGACTCCGCTACCATAGGGGATTGGGGTCCCTTAGCCCTGAAGATGGAGCCCAGCCTCCGGCTCTGAGCCACGCACCCGTACAGAGCCATCAATTCCAGCCCCATCCAGCCCCAGCAAACCTCCATAGTCTTGCGCAAACATAAGTCTTGCTGTGAAGCTGCAACTGACAAGTTAATCTTGCAATCGAGGCCTCCGGGAGGGTTTGCACAGCCCTCCCGGCAAAACCTGTATAGGGGATTTCAGCAGCTTCGCAACTCCCCCGTCACCTCCGCGCCATGGCGTTAGAAGTCCCGCAGTGGCTTGCGGAGCGCTTTCCCGAACGGGACCCTTGGCTTTGAAGTCTGCTAGTAACTAGTAGTTGGAAGCGGGGTGGGCTAATGTTTGTTAACAGAGAAGCAGGTATCGTGACATTGTAAGTTTTCCGAGTCTCAGGGACCACGGAAGTTTGCACTAGTTGCCAGCCGTGGGTCTGCATTTAGTGTCTTATGATGGAGTCTTATGATTATTATCCCTTGTTTAGAGTTGTTTATGTTTAGAGTTGTTTGTTTGTGGGGCGATTGTCTTTTCAGCCCTGAACAGAGTCAACGCCTTGGGATTCCCACCATGCAGATCTCAAGGAATGGGAGACCCTTCGAACCTGCAAGCTCGTGGCGATGCCCGCTTGAAAGCAGAGATGTGATTCTGTTGGTCTGCATTTGCTACAAAGCAACGTGATAAGCCAAGAGTGGGCCCAACGTACCTTAGTATGACATCGCGCATCGAACAATGCGAAGCGTCGGAAGGTGTGAGTTTGAGGGTTTTCTAAATCAGTTTCGGGACGGAGTTGCGGGACAAAGGCCAGGTCAGGTTGGGATCAGGACGTGGTTAGTTTCAGGCCCAGACCCTGAAACTTGGTCGTTGCGCTGCGCTGCTTCATGCTGCCATGGTGCCCGAGCTTTCTGGGAGGTTCAGAAGATAAGCGTCGCTGAAGGCTACGCATAACTAGTACTTGTAGGATCCTCTTGCTGTTTTGCGCTACACAACATCCACAACAATAACGAGCACCTACTTTTAAAGAGCCTCCGGTTCACCCACCCAACATAAATCATACAGGGGCCTGAACAAGTAAATAGTCAGGATTTACTGTTACGGGTGGGGAGACAAAAGTTTAGGATTGAAAGTTTAGGGTTTAGTCTGGTCAAGTCGTATTTGCTTCAGTAAGCTCTGGGTGGAAAAGGTTTGTACACTAGTAGAAAATAGTAGAATACAACTAGCAGTGGAGTAGTATTCGCGGTGCTGGAGTAGTATAGTAGTATTCGCAGCACTAGTTTTGCAGGTAGCGCTGGTCGTAATCGTAGGAATTGCTGGCAGTGCGTGTAGTATATTACCATGGGTGTTACGCTTCTGTTCCGTAGTGTTTCGGGGATGTGCCTGTCGGCTGCCTCCCACCTACTCCCACTTCCCACCTCCCACCTCCCCCCTCCCACCTCCCCCCCTCCCACCTCGGTGCTTAGGCGGCCGCTACTCACTACTCATTCTCATACTCTTTACTTCATCATTCCGGTTTTCGCCAGTGTAACGGCATCTCGACGGCTTCTGGTTTTCATCCGTCATCCCCAGGAAGGAGGATGTGGGTGCTGGCCTCGAGATGGAGGCGACAGAGTATCCAGGCCTTCATAGTTTTCATTCAGATGCTTTTTCGGCGACAAGAAATCCCAAATCCCCAATGCCTTTTGCACAGACCATCACATGACCCAGTGAAAGCACAGAATAGCACTAAGCCACTTGGGACCCTGTAAATCTCGACCCGCTTCCGAAGCTGCCCTAAACCAAGGTACGGCTACGAGGTGGAGACCATCCTACCCAATCCGGGCCAGGCTGTGTGTTGGCGACACTTTTCTATTTGTGAGTCCTGATAAGCACGTAGACACTGGTGTCAACCTTCGTTGTACATATGGAAAACCGTCCGAGAAATCTCCCAAGGCCTGAACCCTAGGCAAGTCTTGACAGTTGGAGGACCCGTCTCTGAAGTCGGGGGACACGATCGTGGCTATCGAAGGAGAACGATTGCTTGGTCTTGCAGAGGACGCGGGTTTTGTGGGTCTGAGGGTTCTGTGTTCTCCTCGGGGTTTCTCGGGACCGATGCCCAGGCTTGAGCGACTCTGGAATTGTCAACATGCGCATAGTCGAAATCGGATGGTGAGCTGTGACCCTTTCTCGTTCACAGCCGCAGCGGAGGTCGCATCCCTGATCAGATACCATGGACCCATCAGATGGTCGCAAACATCCACGAAGAAGTCTCCCCAAGGATGTGTTGAGTTGGCGGATTTTGTGGAAGCTTACAGAGCTGCCTTGCTCGCATCCCAGCGCTGCAGGTTTGGAGCTGGCATTTATATTCGAAGATGCACATGGAGTCATGGAGTGTCTAGTTCCCGGGGTAGCAGCTAGCAGCTAGCACACCGCACAATCCCGAGCCTCTTCTAGATGAACCAACTACAGAAGAAGGGCATAGATGCTTTCGAATCTCCGCCGTCCAATGGTACCATGATCGAGGAAGACATCGACCACGTGTTCGGAGTTCACTTTCGTCACGGTGCGGCACTACTGCTGCTCAGTTCGGAGGCCATGCAGGGGTGCAGCACTTCGCAAGTTTGCATCAGTACCTGTCTTCGTCTTTATTCGTATGCAGTGCCCACGTGGGCTCCGGGCCTTGGGCCTTGGAGCCGAAGCCTTTGCCCAGTCTCCAGGTTCGAGGTCCAGGCTGCCAGAAGGTGCCACAACTTGGTTTTGAATGTGAAGGTCCAGCACGGACTGGATTCCTCGCCCCTCCAACTTCAGAATCGTTTGTCCCTTGCCTTGGGCTCCCGGCTCCGCCAAAGGAACTGCGGAATGCTGCTCAGAGCAAGGGGCAGATGGAGGACTCTCGGCAGCACTCGAAGCTACTTTCTTTCGAGGCGGATGTCTTGGAGGCTTCAGGTTCAAGGCCTTACTGCTGCTGACGCGTGGGCACGGCCAGGATGAAGGCGTTGCCGAGTCAGACAAGAGGAAGAGCGACATGGAACACGAGGCGCCTCGAATGCAGGGTAAATGCTGAGAGCGACCAGGGGAAGGTGTTCAGAGGATGCAGCATCAGACACTTGGAAATTCACAGATGCCGCGTTGGGTCTCTGTATTTGTGACATTGGACCGGGTCGTGTTTGGACATATCAGCTCCCTGAAAATCGACATGTGTCGAATGCTTTGTGTTCAGGCACACCTGGCATTCGTGCTTGGCCAATGCAGCGCGAATGTTGCAGTTGCATGTTGTTTATAAAGCTTTGCTAGTTTACTGTGATCAGGTTCATGAGCTTGCGCTGCTTTTGGCGCCGCTGCATCCGAGCGCAACTCCCTTCCGAGACCCGAAAGCGAAACAATAACGTGGGGAAGTCTTTGCAGGCCACGGTGCGGATTCCTGTCGGCCGAGCCACGGCCTGGCAACTGGACGAAGCCACGGCAGCCAACGCTTCTTGGTCGCGACATGATTTCCGGTGACCCACATCTAAAGTTTTCCAGGTTCACACTGGGAGGTGGGACATGTCAGGACCAAATAACAGCCAAGCTTCGCAGAAGCACACGCTGTGTGAAACGGGCGTGTTCGGCACTTCTGTCAGAATGGACATGGTGCCCTCGTGCAATTCGAGCCCAATTCCAGTCCGAGTCTGGCTCATTTTGTTTGACAGCGCTTCGTTTTCCCCTCTTGTAATTTGCATTTTTCATTTCGGACCGCGATATCATTTTGAACTCCTGTCTGTTTCGCTCGTCCTTTCCCTGTCTTTTGAGACCCATACTTTTTTCATATTTGTTCACCCTGGCCTTGATTTCCAGAGTTGCCTGATTCCGGCCACTCGGCTGTTGGAGAGCTTGGGAGGATCAGAAAATTTCGGGATTGTCAAGGAATGCCTTTTGTTCGTCTAGAAGAGCGCATGGCAAGTGTTGCGTTTAGAGAAGTTGACAGTCTGAGCAGAAGATCCAAAAAGTGGGTGAAGGATGTGCCGGATCTGCTGCTTTAGTATAACACAGGATGGACTCATCGTGAGTCCTGGTCCTTTCTGGTCCATAGCCTCCCGTCTTAGGGCCTTGCGGCCCGAGCCTGATTTTCGAAACCTTTCCAGTCCAAGGTCCTTCCTTCACTTCCCAAGAGCCACAGCGCAACAATTTTCTCCAAGCCTTGCAAATAGTTGCGGTTCCATGGCCTTCGCCGCCGAAAGGTTCCGAGGTCAGACAGTGGAGACAAAGGCTAGAAAGGAATGTACAAGGGTAAGCAGCGGTTACCTGCCAGCCTGCCTGTAGCAGGTATCCAACGACTTGGCTATCGTGAGTGAGAAGTTTGGGCTCGCTGCCCGGGCTCACTTCGGTGACCATGGCTGCTTGGATGTGAGCCAATACCACACGATCACTCGCCCTATAGTACATAGCGCAAGCACACAAGCACATGCCCATACCCGGCGGCCATACCCGTTGCACTTGCTCCGACACCCACAATCGGATGCACGATTGAAGTCACTCGCCTTCGGCCTAGCTAGGGTGGTGGCATCTGCAAACTGCACAAGCCGCTGAGGGCTCAGGGCTCGATGTTTCCACAGCTTGGGCCGCAGGCTCTCGGCAAACGGCTCTAAACTTGAATTGACTGCGCTCGAGCCTAATCATTCGGGAACGGTGCACGGAAAGCAGCTGCCACTTTGCAGAGCAAATGGAAACAGCGAGTATTGGCAGGAAACTAGCAATGCGATACGACAAGTTGTTTGTCCCCGGACGAGAAATCCGATCTACATACATCTCCCTTTGCTTGCATTTGCAAGTCTCAGCCGGAAGGTTCTACAACACAATCAAGCTCCCAACCCAACTCCCTTGAACCGCAAAGAACAGGAGAAACCATTCCCTCTTGCCGCATTGTGCTTACATCGGCCGACCTGTAAGGCATGGAAAGCGTTATATTGACGGGTTTCCCCAGTGCCATCGCCCAAGCGCGACCGGAGGTCGTTGGCTCCTTGGCGAATCGATTCCAGGGATGTTGGTTACCTGTTGGCATTTAGGTGGGTCTGAAGACGTGACAGCACGCAGTGATTGGGCATGCAGGCCAGCTGTTGCTGCGCGGGTTCAGCAATCTCATGCAAGTCACTTCCAGCATTGAGGCATAGCTGAGGACATCAGGACAGGCTGCAAACCAAGCGAGACTAGGCAGAGACGCCGGACATGCAGAACGAGGAAGAGCCGCGAGGAGCAACATACTTCCGCAGCAACAGACACGTTTCTCTCCTTGGGTCCAAGACCGCAACAGCTAGCCTAGGGAATGCATTCATCGCCACAACGCAGCACTCTTGGAAATGAGCTTGGCGGTGAATGTCCCAGTTGTTGCGAGCATAGCTAACTTGAAGCTGTGCAATTGTGCACCAGGAAAAGCGCAAGAAAGCACTGCACCAATTACAGACAAGTGCAACACTTCAGGAGCTAGACTACTCGGACCAGACTCCGCTTGATCGAACGGCTCTGATGGTTAATGCTCGATTGCGATCGTAGAAGGTGGCCCATGTTTCTGTATGTTGTGCACGCCCACCATGTTTACAATGATACGGATGATCATCGTCGTAAGCATGGGCGTCGAGGCATCCTTTCTTTCTACCGCGACGGCCAGCTCCACAAAGCCAGCGAGGCGCCAGTGGAGGCAGCAGCCGGGCCGGCACCGATCACGCCGATGGACGGGCAGGGCGGGGAGATGATGACAATCTGCAGACACTTCGGACCCCGGTGTACGTTCACTCTTCTTCCCGATTCCTTTGAATCTCTCCACTCCAAAATGGGGTCCACGGACGCGCAGGGGAAGGGCGGGACCCCTTCCTGCAACCTGCACAGAGAGAGAGAGAGAGAGAGAGAGAGAGAGCAACCATGTCTTTCTCCTAGCCCCCAAAGGCCCTTACACAGGGGCGCGCCTTGCGGCGCGGGGAGCCTTGCCCGCTCCTCGTACCCCGGAGAACAGAACAGAACAGAACAGAGAGAGAGAGAGAGATAGGAACTTCTCTCAGCACGGGGCGGGCCGGGATAGCGCCCTGCAATTTTGCTAGTCATTCTACTTTACAGGACACCGTGTGCAACTTCCTAATGCCAACCTACGGGAGTCCCCAACCGGGGGCTCGCCCCTCAAGCCGAGCAAAAGAAAGAGACGGGTAGAGCTTGTGGGCCCTTATGCGCCGGAATGCATATGTTTCGCTACCGTGCCGAGATGTGTAATCTGGGGTGCTTCGCGTATGTCTACGGGGGCCGGAGCTAGGTCTCGGTGTTTCTACTTCAGGTCAATTGAGAGGGGAGACACAAACAGAGGGAATCAGCAGTCCTGCGTCACTTTAGAGACACTAACACCAACCGTTGAGTGCAGAAGATGGCAGGTGAGCCAGTGAGTCTGATCCACAGAAGGTTAAACACCATTCATTCAGAGTGTCACTCATTATGGTGTTCGGGCCTGTGGCGGTGATGGCAAGTAAGTAGACATTCATGGCGTTTGGTTTTACATCGTTTTTTTCAAGTAGGGCAGTCTTCTCTAGAGTAACAATTAACACATGCTTCTTACTATGCCGTTTGTTCACATCAACCGTTGTTTCTCCTGCTTCCATCCCCGAACCCTGTCCATGTAAAGAAACACATGCAAGGGACAAAGGTACAGTTTCCCTGACAGTTGCAGCGCTTCCTTTGCACCGGATAGCTGGGGTCCAGGAACACTTACTTGTAAGTTAAGCTTGTTTGCATAATTGTGTGTGTGTGTGCAAACTTGGTCTGTTGCGGTTAAGCCTACCTTTAAAGGAAAACTTGATTCTGTGAACTCAGCCCTCCGTGTTTGCATCTGCAGGACACCGCATCCCTGGAGTTGCCCGATCATGTGCGGGACGTTCGTCAGTTCCTCGTGCCGGCTGATGTAGTACGGAGTGCCTCAAGAGTAAGATTCCTGGCGGAAACCTGATTATTTTTTGCTTCTGCCGTTGCATCAGACTTGTTGTCGTCGGAATTTTCAGAAAGTTGCTGACTTCCGCCGCGCCGTGTCTGGATGTCGTGATAGGTGAAGCTGGGGCGAAGCAGGCTTTGCCGATTGCTTTGCTGCACAGGCTGCAGAAGCAAACGAAAATGTCGATCAAGCAAGCTCAGGTTTCAGTACCACGACCACACGGCCGACATTATCGTCCATGCCTGGGGCACCTCTTTGCAGGAGGCGTTTGCCCAGGTGGCCTGGGAAGCCCGTCCACACGCATTTACTGAAAAAGGTCGCCCAAGCACCTACCCGAAGGTGGTGTACGGTGTATCTACAGAATCTACAGGAGACATTGTCACCTTTTTCTCGGTTGGATGGAAAAAAAACGTCGCTCAGGCGAAATTTAAAGGAGTTGTTTGTGTTTGCCAAGCTCACGATCCTATGGCGGGCCTGACTGCAGCGCGTGCGTGAGCGAAAGCCTTGGCTTGAGGCCTTCTCCGTCCCAGCCCTTTGCAGTGCCCTGCCTGATGTGGTGCGAGATGCAGTGGGATCCGGAACACGTCCCGACCCGCTCGACGATTCGGATCTAGCTCCAGGTATCTCCAGGTATCGTATTGATAGGACTTTAAACAATTTCGAGCGATGCGAAGGGCAAATGAGCACGGGACTGGCAGGAGCATGAATTGAAGCCCCGAAATAGGTCCGGCACTGTGGCGGAAGCGCGTTTCATCAAGTCCGCGAGCGCCAAACTATATAGTGTATCCCATAATGAATTCGGCCTCCCCGACGGACACGGCAGGTGCGGGACGGTTTCCGCTATTGAAGGAGGAAAGGCGCAGGGCCAGTGCGAGCACGGAATCAGTGCGCACCTCGCGGGATCTCTCTGCGCCGAGCTTATAAGAAGCCCAGAGTGTGATACTGCCAAACTGCTGCTTCGGCTCCCGAGAAGATGTGTCCCAAAACCCAGGGAAAGCCCTAATTAAGACAAACCTAGGCCCACCGAGGCCCCAAACTTTCTTCAGTTTCTTGTTTCGGTGCAGTGCACGCTTAAAGAAGACGCGCCTTCTGGTTGCAACGATTGTTGACGAAAGCGTCAGTCACGATGTATGAGCTGTGGCGAGCAACACCATCTAATTTGCCAGGTTTGTGTGGGCATGTTCAACTACATGACTCCCCTGGAGAAAGCTGACGCCTTGGATACCAGAGTTACTAGGGTCGAGGCATGGCTTGGACGTTGATGTGTTGGTTTCTTGTCAACGGATGTTGGTATGCCTCATTGTGTTCTGCCGACGTGCCATACTGTCACGTACAGTTGTCGGCAGGTTGCCCTGCAAAGTGCATCACACTTCGGCGATAGCCAGCACCTGAAGTACGATGCAGCTTGAGGTTGGCATTGCCAAGACCGTTGAGGTGGAAGCCACAGGGCACGACCTCCTGGACCTACTCTATCATCTTCTGGATGAGCTCCTTGGCTGCCACTCCGGGCGGATAGACTCATATGTCGACATGGGGGCAAGTGCTGAATTGCTGCGTGAATGGCGTGACACGATCCAATGAGGGGCTGTAGAAGTGAAGGGATAGATGACGTTTGGCAGCTGCCTCCGCCTAACAAGCAAGAAGGAACGGTCCACTGTGGTGTTTGTGTGCGGGTGTGTTCCTGCCTTAAGATAGACACGCCTAGAGGGATGCTTGCAGTGCAGGTTCCTCTACGTCTTTGCCACGGAGATGCACGTCAGCAGGTGCATCGAAATCTTGTCTTTCGATGAGTCGCCCGACGATTTTATGGCGAGCTGTTTTGATTTTTTACTCCAGCCCCTAAGATCTGGAGAGATACTTCGTCACGCAGCATCATCACATTTGTCTCTGTGCGCTGCTATCCTGGACAGGGTTAGTTGCATGTGTTGCAAGAAGCTCTCATGAGAAGGGTTTTGCTTAAGAAGCGTTGTAGACTTCATTTGCGTGCATGTTGATAGTGTCATCTCGCGAGTGTGTTTTGTCCAGGGAATCGGATCTCATTTTCTCTTTCCGACCTCATTGGAACAAGGCACAAGTTCAGCATCCGAGCGAGGGGCTATGGAGAGAAGATGGACTTGCGGATTCTCGGCTCCTATGATACGTGCTTGAATTCCTCTTTGATACCCCTCATAGTTTCATACGAGATACCTGTAGATTGTGTACTCCGCAGATGCCAAGGAAGCATGAGCAAGGTACCGAAATCAAGGACAGCCGATCGTTTTCAGCTTTTTGTTGCTTGCCCTCCGTTCTGCTAGGGAACACGGGGAAGCAATCATGCCAGTATTGCTCTGCCTTGAAGCTCCAGATGAGAAAAGTGGAGCGCAGGCCATTACTATGCACATGATGAAGATTCTGGCGCCCGACTTTATGCTCACAGAGGAGAGATCGAACTTGAACTATGTAGGATGTCGGGATGGACCGAGGCGCTTTGCAAAGCCAGCATTTCACGTTGTGAGAAGTTGGAAGGGACATCCAATTGACAGCAGGAAGGTCGTGGCTCGCGCGACGCGGATGGCCAGATGTCGGACTTTCCATTCGAGGCCCTATTTTTCACTTGAACTTGAGTTTGACTTGCAGGACAAGGCACCTACATAATCATGATTCGTAGTTACCATACCTGCGTCGGACTTCAGCAGGCAGCCCAGTAGATCCGGAAGGCCTGTCCATTCCTGCATTACGGTGACCTCACAGACCTTGAAGCTGCGAAAAAAGAATTGACTCTTTTATACCTTGCCCGCTGCGGAGGCGTATGTGCTGCTGGATATCTGAGCTTCTGGGTGCACGACCGTGCTCACAAAACACTGCAGATTCGAAACTCAGTGATAGAGGACTTGTGGGAACAGACTATAGATGTGTCTGTATGCACCAACTTCGATAGAGCCGAGCTGTTATCATAGACATCCGGCGACACAGGTACATGGAATCCACCGAAGTGTCTGCTGTTCTCATTGACATGTGTTCTCATGTACGTTGACCCAAGATTCCGCGAGAGAGACAGAGAGAGAGAGCATCAGACACAACGACGGACGGATTCTGCGGCTGTTTCACAACTCCAGCACAGGAGTCCACGGCTCCGGCTTAGATTTCCTGACGTGCTTCCTGCAACAGGTCTGTGGTTGGGTTTCTTCGGAGAGGTCCGCATGTCCTTCAAGAAAAATTGGGGCTCAGGGGGCTAGGTTCAATCCCATCGCAACCACACGCCCTCGAAAATCTGGTCAGCATCTGGTCATCGAAGAAGATATCGAGTCGATCTATGTACTAGGAAGGTGTTCCTGAACAAATGCGCACGACTGGCAAATGTTTGGCCTTTCCCTCGCTCATCTGAAGGGTCGACTTTGTAACTGAAGAGGTTTGAGAAATCCCTTTGAAGCACTTCGTTGAGCACATGCGTCTCAAACTTTAGTCGTGTAAGGCCTGTATCTTTCGATCGTCGAAACATCTCGAAGCTCTTGTTGCCCACAGATGTCCACCCAAGTACGTTCGCTTGATTGCTTCGAGTTGTTTGGGGCTTGATTTGCAAGAGTCAGTCGCTCTTGCTGGCATCAGGCTGGTGACACTGAGCGCGTCCGAGCCGGCTGCGGCATATTGGTGACAGATCCTGTGCTGCCTGTCAAGCACTGCTTTCGTACATGGCTCTTGCGAGATTTCTGGCCATCCTTTCACTGGACATAGCCAGGGTTGTCGAAGCTTTGGATCTGTGGAGGGTGGAAGCTTCGGCCTTCCACCAAGGTGTTTTCTCTGGATCCATGGATACGTATCACCACTCCGATATGCAAAGTAGAATCCCTAAAGGTCACCTATGTTCTGAGTGGATAGCTCGTAGTAAGTAATAAGTAAGACTTGAGACGCCGGCTGCATCTTGCATTTTGGCTTTCAGTGGAAGAAGCATTCAGCCCCTGACGCGATGCCGGCCAAAGCGCAAAGGTACGGCCTCACGCTCAGTTGGTGAGTCCGCTTGTTGGATTCGGGCCGGCGAGTTGGCTCACGGACGTACTTCTAAGAACGTTGGTTTTGGGGCTTCGAACTTCGGGGGGTCGTTCTTCAAACAAAGCTGCATCTGCACTGCAATCACATCAGCATTTGCTGTGCCTGTCTTTTTGCTGACGGGTCCTTCCTTTCCTTGCATTTGGCAGGTACTGTGAGCGCTGTCGCCAATGAACCTTTCAGACAACATCAACCAAGGCACAAGATTTCAAACCGTGCTTATCACGATACCTATAAGAGCCCTCAACCCCACGCCGCACCTGAAGGATAAAGGCCCAGAGCTTGCTTTACAAGCCTGATAGAGCAGCCGCAAATGCGTCACCAAGGGAAGCTGGCCCAGGGCGAGACCAAGGCTGGTCTACGTGCACGCAAGACGCGGCCGGACTCGGACTCTGCTTCTTGGCAAGACGATAGTCGCAGTCGCTCGCAATTTTCGGTGCCTACAGAGACCTCGGGAAAGACCGAAGAATGCAGAGACACAGAGATTGAGAAAGCGAAGGCTTGCTCGGAAGGAGAGAAGAAAAATGGACAAGCTACAGCAGAAGAAGCAGAGATACACGGACTCTAGGACTCTAGGTGCCTGGAAAGTCCCGGGGCCCTGGGTGGGGAACTGTGATGGCTGCGGGGGGCCGAGCCATGACATCTCTCGTTGGTAACCAGACGCACCGCGGCACACAGGGGGCAACCTTGAAGTTGCTCTGACCTTGAATCACAGGATTCTGTACGCTGGGAGATGCTGAATGAGTTCGCCGTCCTTGGGTCTACGAGTCTACATGTAGTCTTAGAAAGTGGAGCAGTCGCCCGGCCAGCGCGAAGTGAGAATGGTATATTTCAAAGCAATGCAACTTTTGGGCATGAGAGTGTCACACGGATTTTGGCTTGCGGTGCTACATGCTGGAGACCGTCAAGCACGAGGGGGCGACAGATGGGGGGGGACGAGGCCTTCCTGTACTGCGACCCATGCCTCTGAGCCTCCCAGCCACTTCGAGCTCTGACCAGGTAGACCACCAGAGACCCACGCACGGCCGCAGAGAGCCATAGCGTTCAGTACCACAGGGTATAGAACATAGCGGCATACGCCACAAAGCCCAGTTTTGCTTGTGGCGGATGCTTTAAATCATCCTGTTGAGACCCTTTCCAGTAGGGACCTACCTGAAGTGGAAGTTTGAGCTTGGCCGACTTTGACGAGATCGCAAACTTCCTTGGTTGTGATGGGATGTTCCTTCTTCTGCACATTGTTTCCGGGGTACAAGGCCTCTCAGCACTGCGCCAACGAGGAGCCACTGAGGGGAGAGCCTGCATGTCCCAGTCAGGCCTACAACGCTCCTTGGATGCTGTCTTTGGAAATGTTGCTGCGTCGAGATTTCGGCTCGAGCCCGTATCGAAGGCACGGGACCCAATAGGGGACCCGACTCAACCTCTTTTCCATTGCGGCTGGGGGGGGGTGCGGAAATCGCGCGAAGACCGAAGACACATTTTAAAGACACATAGGGCTGCCTTCTCAGGCTTCGTAGAAGGGCATGCGAAGACGCATGGGCGTCGGCAGACCCATATCAGCCGAAGACAGCGCAGGCTACCAGGCGTCAGAAGACACATTCCGGATGAAGACACATGGCGTCGCGAAGACGCGTGGGCAAGCGCAGACACTTCCTGAAGATACGTCCGGCGCAGACACGTGGCGTCGCGAAGACATGTGGCGTCGCGTCGGCACGTGCTGTCGCGATGCCACGTGGCACCTGGCGTCATGACGCCACCTGGCGTCCTTCCGGGCCCCGTCAGTCCACGGCCTAATTTCTCGGAGTCCAAGATCGATATGTTATAATCATGGCGCCCCATCAGTCCAACGTTTTTTGGGCGGAGTTCACGATTTACAAGAGCTCTGATGAGGGCCGCCCCATCAGTCCAAGATTGCACTCTCGGAGTTCAAGATCTATAAGAAGTCGGATTTTGAACGCAGGGGCGCCCCGTCAGTCCAAGGCCCCGCCCTAACTATAAGAGTTCAGATTTGAAATGCAGGGGCGCCGTATTATCAGTCCAAGGCCCCACCCTCGGAGTTCACAATCTATGAGAGTTCTGATTTATAAAATCAGATGTGCCCCATCAGTCCAAAGCCGTTTTCATGGAGTTCAAGAGCCATGAGAGTCCAGATTTTAACAGCAGGGGCGCCTCATCAGTCCAAGGCCCGACTTTCGGAGTTCACAATCTATACGAGCTCGGATTGAAAAATCAGGGGGCGCCCCATCAGTCCCAGGCCCTTTGCCTGGGAGTCAAGACTTATAAGAATTCTGATTTAGTTCAACATCTGCAGGAGTTCTGATTTAAAAATCAGGGGTGCGCCATCAGTCCAAGGCCTTTTTCCGGAGTTCGAGATCTAAAAGAGTTCTGGTTTCAAAATCAGGGGTGCCCCACCAGTCCATGCTCAAGATCTACAAGGATTCTGATTGAAAATATTGGGCGCTCCATCAGTCCAAGGCCCTTTTGTCGGAGTTCAAGATCTATAAGAGGTCTGATCTATCCCAGCACACTTTCAACGCAGTCATCGCAATCGGCGCCAAGAGCTCAGTCGGCGCAGGACAGCGCAATCGGCACCGTCGGAGCTTCGGCGCAATCGGCGCGTCCCCGTGCAATCGAAGCATTCCGGCGAACTGGCCGATTCAAGCTCATGGCCAGCTTAGGCCACCGAGCCCTTTTGCAGCGCGTGCGGGCTCAGGGGCCGAAGCTGGTCATGAGCTTGAATGCGGCCAGTGTGCTGGAATGCTTCGATTGCACGGAAAGGCGCCGATTTCGCCGAAGATCGCCGAACCTCCATCGGCGCCGATTGCGCTGTCCTGCGCCGATGGTGTGAGTAAGAGGTTTAGTGTTGCGCTTCGGGGCATCAGCGGAGTATAGAGCTTTAAACAGCTGCAAGGCAGTGATTTGGGGGCGTTGGGGTTTCGGGTTGACGGGTTGAAATATGAGTTTGAGTGTTCAGGTGTACGGCGGAGTAGAGAGTGTTATAACACGCATGCGTGCCGCCGAGACGAACAAAGCGGCGTCGTAAGGCCATGTGGCGTCAAAAAGTGGCGTCACGAAGCAGGGGACGTCGCGACGACACGTGGCGTCACGACGACACGTGACGTCACAACAAGACATGTGACCTCGCGACGACACATGGCGTCACGAAAACACTATATCTGGCGTCAAAATGTGGCATCACTGGCGTCGGTGGCGTCAGTCAGCCTGCAGGCGTCGCCGGATGTGTCGTCAGGGCAAATGTGGCGTCACTGGCGTCGGTGGCGTCAGTCAGCCTGCAGGCGTCGCCGGATGTGTCGTCAGGACGTGGCGTCATGAAGCCCTGCAGGGCGTCACGAAGGCAGCTGGCGTCACACGGACGTGGCGTCAAAACGTGGCGTCAGCAGCTCACGTGGCGTCACGGACCCACGTGTCTTCAAAAAACCTGGCGCCACCAGGCGCTGCGCAGATACGCGGCGTCACGGGACGTGGCGTCAGTACGGTCGGGGTTTTCGAAGGATGTGTCGTCAGAATGTGTCTTCAGGCGCCGGGCGAAATTCGCACCCCCGCTGGCGACCGCCCTGTTTGATTCAATTCAGCTTCCTTCTTAAAGCTCCTTTGGCCACCCGTGGCTTTTTCAGAAGAAGCGGGGGAACATGAGAAAGCCCGGATTGCAGGCAACATGGAGCGGGACGTAGAGTGCTGCGGTGGAGTTTGCAGGGGATGTTAAATTGTAGATTGGAGTGGTCATGGGGTCGGGTTCTCGTTTGCAGATTCACAGAGATTTCGGCCCCGAAAGTCCCGACATGGGGGCGTTCCTGTTCAGGTGGGGGTCCTTGGCCGGGGCCGGACCCTCACGCCCCATGCGAAAGAAAAAGCCGTGTCTGGGAGGGGGGGGCCTTTTTCCCCTTTTGTCTTTGCCCGCTGGTTTTGGGGAGCTCACACCATTCCTATTCCAGACTGCAGGCTCAACCAACAGCCTCGAAGTGCTCTCATGAACACATTACGTGAGCAGTGGTCGGTGGCTTGAGGGCCCGGTGCCCTAAGCCTCATGCAGGAAAGGTAGGAAGAGGAGAAACAGGGGGCAGGGGGAGGAGGGTAGGGCAGGAGGCAAGAGAGAAAATCGAGATTCATTTTCTGAACGGCTCAGGAGACAGAGGATGAGTCCAAGCTCAGCGAGAGGGAGATAGCCAAGAAGAAATGGGTGACTTGGCGAAAGCTGTGACACCGTTCGAAGAACCGCGTTGCATTTCAAGCCTGACAGTTCACAACGTGCAGCAGGCAAGCTTGAACTGCGACAAAAGCACACGATACTGCCAAAAACAGTTTATGCCGACTCCAGGATTTAGATAGGTATGGCTCTATATTACTCTATACGTACAGGTGTAGCATGTTGAAGGCTGTTATTGTGGCACAGGTTCGGAGATTGAGATGGGCATGGCGAAAGCTGACAGCGGCATTTTGGGTCTCGCTGGCCTGCTTCACCATCTACTACACCAACTTCTTCCGCCCGCTGGATGCAGCCGATTAAATCAAACATCCGGAACACTTCCAAACAAGTTCAGGGTCGGTGGGCTTTTGTGTTCCGAAGCCCAAGATCGGGACTCGCCTGTTTTCAGGAGAAGAAGGGAGAGAGTGGAGCGGCAGCTGAGTGGTGTGTACTCCTGTTTTCCCAGGCGCTGATTTTCTGCCGCCTGCTGAGTACACTCGTAGAGCCCTTTTGGCCTGTTCCGAGGCAGCGGCAGCAACCTCTGAATCCAGATTCGTTAGCATTAACTACCAGCCATAACTGTTGCCCTGCACCTTTTGAACCTCTGAAGCTTCTGAGCTGTCAGCATTGCCCGACAGATTAAAGCTTTCCCCCAGAGTTCTCGCAGTCACAAGGTTACCATGAACCTTACGACCACTGCTGAGGTGTCATGTGGGAGTCCCCTTTGGTGAACCGTACCTATTTCTACCTTGCCTTCGCTTGCCTGGCCTTCAATATGCTTCTTGGCCGGGTTGCTGAAGTTGGGCCAGCGGTCTGCAAATGTTTCGAACCTTCCGAAATTGTTCGGTGCTTGCTTATCAAGTGGAAGGCGCTGGTGTGTGGATTCTTTATAATGATTCTACTGCCGCAGACACTTGCAGGGTCTTATTAAACTCCTATAGAGATACACCAAATCCAGATGCAGTCCTTCCCTAGCTTTGTTTCAGGTCCATGCTGGGGTACCTCGCGCTTTGGTGCACGGTCGTGCTGAAGATCGAGGAGCCGTGGGAGACTAAACATCCGAAGGCTATCCCCGTGATGGCCATCGTTGGCTTTTCCACCGCCCATTACCCAGAATCGGTTCCTTAGGCGGGGAGCAGCCATGCCAAAATAGTGCATGAGTTCTAGAGTCCACTTTGGAATGTTGAATCTGAGATATTCGGGGACGAAGAGACGCAGCGAGATTGTGGGTTTTGTTGTGCATGCTTTGGGTGCATCATAGCTGTAGTTCAGGGAGTCCGAAATCAAGTCCTGAGGCCTGCGAAGGAAGGCCACATGTGTGCGAGGGCCGCTACACGAGAGGACAGGGGCAGGTCCAGGCATACGTTCAAATATTGTATACACATACACAGATCAATCTATCAGCCAATGAACTATCCATTCGTCCGTCCTTCCAGCCGCACATCCAGCCAGCCAGCCAGCCATCCATGATCCATGCATCCATGCATCCATCCATCGATCTATCTATTCCCATAGTCTTGCTTCTGTTGATCTGCTTCTTGGTCTTGTCTACTTAATCTCTCAAGACTGCTTCAATCATATCCACATATTCGTTGCGATGTCGCTGCCGTTCCTTCGATGTTGGTCATGGGTCTACTCGTACGGGTTCCTTCCTGACCTGGTCATTTCTTTGTGTATCGCGCTTTGCGTGTCCTTTTCTTGCTGCCTCGTCCTGGACGCAGCTGTAAGATGACAATACAAAGGCAGATAGCTGATAACAGAATACATCTGCCAGCACGTGGACACTCCGAGTCTGAGATCGTCTTGGCGAGACAGGGCTTTTACGTCGTCAGAACCATGGAAAGACTGCTCCTTGCGCCGAGGTTTGGCTATTCTTCTTTGCGTTTTGGCCTGTCTGGGGCCTCCTGACGCTGGTCATCCAACTCATTTTCTTCCTGGGCTTTGTGAGCGCAGGTGCCCGAGAGTCGTTTGCTTGAAGCTGCGGAGTCGTGCTTTGCTCTCATATGCCCACTTGTCGTCCCGTCGTCGAAAGCCGTGTTGTGCTTTGCATGTGCCATCTGTTGCTGGGTTGGCCCCCCGCCTGGTCGTGCAGGTCAGTTCCTTCCCAGCGGGACGTTCCTTGGCTCAGTTCCTGGCCCTACGGTTTAGGCCACCACAGCGCTAGTAGCATCTTCTGGATACCAATTGAATCAGCCAGAAAATGCGGCTTCAGGGTCCAGGAAGCATGCAGCTTCCACTGCCTATCTGACCCCAAATTTGAAAGCCGTGTAAGCTCTCAGACGGCAGAGAGGCCCGGAGCTGTCCTCATGTTCGTGATCTTCTTCGGAGCTTTCTTCACATCAGAGCTCATCCCTCATGCCACCCGGTCGTGATTAGGGGTGTTTCTGCAAGAAGTTCAAGCTTGCCATCGGATACCATCGATATTGCTCGGTTATCTGGCCAAAGCTTTCACGCGGGCTGGGAAGAACCTAGGCTCAGGCCGTGCCCAGTCAAGCCTGTTGACTGGCAATGTTTTAGGCTAAACTTGCGTAATTAAAGCATTGCCCGGCTCTGGCGGAGGTGTTCGGCGCAACATACTTCGCAGAAGAAGCGGAAGACGCCCTCTACTCAAAAAAAGCCAACCTCCCAGCCAATCCCCCAAAAGGTGTTGCGAAGAGGGCTTTCAAAGTCAATCTCCAGCAGTAACGGCTTTAGGATGCTCGAGGGCGGTTCCTTCGAGCTTGAAGCACGGAGGCACACCACTCAAAGATAGCCTTGCTTCGGGGGGAATGAGCTTAGATCTTGCTGTTTGCTGCAGGCTCCACCTCGAAGCTTTATATTTGCTAGTGACCAACCAAGGCACAGCCTTATACCAAGCGGAACTACTCATTGTTATGGTGCGTTATCGTACGATACAGCATATCAGTATAGGACATGATAGCTGGCCGAGGAGGGACTGGCACACTACACACCTGGTCCGAGCTCGTCGCGGTGAAGTACTGAGAGACACCGGGCTTTTGCTTTGCCGAAGCCGTGAGCGCAAGTCTTGAGGGGCTGTGCATGGGTCCGGAGACTTCAAGATGTAGGATTTACCGCTGTGTCTTGCCGGCAACGGCCAGCTAACAGACACCCATCGTTGCAGAGCATTGGAATAGAAGGTTCATCTAAGTCGTTGGTCGAAAGTGAGGTCTGCAGCGGCTGGGGAGACAGTCCAAGCATTGAAGGTTTTTGCACAAAAACTTTCCTTTTCCCAAGCAAGAAACACTACACTGTCACGCGAAGCTGTCTTGAGAAGCAGCGCTTCAGTAGGCTCGAATCTTGCTGCTCAGACCGATGTTGGCACTTCAGGCCATTCGCTGCTGTCGGCTAGAGGGAGCGACAAGCACGAGACCGAGTGCTGACAATTTCTGGCGCCATACGCACGGCACTAAAGTTCTCGGGCAAACAAGAACACGTAATTCAACACATACTATCAGAAGCTGCATCAGTGGCATCATCGCCATCATCACTGTCATCCATCATCATCAACAACATCACCATCAGTAACCGCAACCACCACCACCACCACAACATGGATGAACAGAGCAGTGGCACTGAAAGGCAGCGGCAGTAGTAGTAGTAGTAGTAGTAGTAGTAGTAGTAGGACCAACGAGAGTAGGAGCTCGAGCAGTAGTAGTAGTCGTGGTAGTGGTCATAGCCGTATTAGTACCAGCAGAAATAAAATACATCTGCTGGATAAGAAATGCCAGCTCCCAGCGTTGGGTACCCTTCATATCTTAACTTCCTTTAGTTGCACATGTCCACATGTCCCAGCTCCCGAATCGTTGGGTACCCTTCATTCCTTGCTGATTTCTTAGCCGGGGCTCGAGCTCATGGAAGTCTAGATACTGAGCCACAGGCTTTTTGCTATTAGGTTAGACAGACACCGCCCAAGACCGTACTCTACTAATCTTCATTGTTTAGATGCAACTGCCAGCACTTGCGTGCCCTAGGCCACGGGCCTCGAAACCACTAACACGAGAAACATAGCCCCCTACATGTCTTTTTCTGGCTTCTGCCCTGTGCCCTAGGCTTCGAGCCTGGAAACCACCAAAACAAGAGACGTAGCCCCCTACATTTCGTATTCTGGCTTCTGCCCTGTGCCCTCGGCTTATAGGATCACGATGATGCCTGGTCATGGTGTTCCGTAACATGTGTGATCACCTCCCGCAGACGAACTTATCTCACCCTACCGCTTGCGACAATGCAACCTGCATACTACGAGTGAGTACTACTGCCACTGCTGCTACTACTACTACGACGACTACCACGACTACTACTACGACGACTAC